>NIJG01000166.1:185377-212699 GCA_002201625.1 Euglossa dilemma
AATATCATTCCTAGTCTCTTTATATTTCATAAAAACAAGAAATAAATATTCTGATCTTAATTTATATAATACCTAAGTCACTGTATCTATTAATATAATATAATACCCAATTGTATTATATATATTAATAAAATAATATAGCGCAAGTAGTATAAAAATATTTCATTAAAAAAGAATTCTAATTAATAGAATTCCAGAAAAAGCAAGAGCATCATAATTCGTTAAATTATAAATATTACCAATAATTTCCAGGTATAATAACATGGACATTGACAAATAGCGAAGCATTTGTCCCCGTAATATTTCACGATTAATTAGTAAACAGCGCATCACGGCTATCGGTAATTAGCTGTCCAATCGTGCAACTATGGCAGAGGTAAAGCGCCGCAAATTACGACTACGATAAAGGGGTGATTCAGAAGAGGGTAGCTGATGATATGGTCAAGGTAACAGTTAATAATCGCCATGATGAACGTTTCACACCAGGATCGCTTTATCCATCCGATCAATCCGTTTCGCGTAGTTTGCCAGCAATGTGTGTCGGTAATCTTTGAACACGCAAATCCACCGACCCTTCATCGTTCCTTACCCTTCGGGGGATGCGATGCTGCTATTTAAGTTATTGCTCTACAGTTCCATCCTGCTGTTTGCCTTAACTGCTCTTGCATTTGAATACACGAGTAAGACGTTTTATCAGTTATTTTCATTTGCAATTTTATTTTAATTCACAGAACTTTTGAGGAGAAATTGACAGAAGTTTTATTTAAATTCAGAAAACTTTTGAGGAGAAATTGACAGAAGTTTTATTTCAATTTGGAGAACTATTTTGAGAGAAATTGAGAGTTTTATTTAAATTTAGAGAACTATTTTGAGAGAAATTGAGAGAAGTTTTATTTAAATTTAGAGAACTTTTGAGGAGAAATTGACAGAAGTTTTATTTCAATTTGGAGAACTATTTTGAGAGAAATTGAGAGTTTTATTTAAATTTAGAGAACTTTTTGAGATAAATTGAGGAAAGTTTTATTTAAATTTAGAAAACTTTTCTGAGAGAAATTGAAGGAAGTTTTATTTAAATTGAAATAATACCTAATTAATCGCAACTTAATTTGGTAAAAATTTGTTAATACAAAAATATATTATTGTATACGTGATAAATATTCTAAAACATATTAAAAATATACTGATGTATACTGGAAAACATACTAAAGTAAAATGTATTAAATTATATCAAAGTATACTAAGATGAATATTCTGAAATATATGAAAAAAATGCTACAGTATATTAAAAGTGTATTTACGAAGATAAAATATATTAAAATATACAAAAGCAATACAGGAATAAAGTATATATTCTAAAATATATAAAACTTTGAATTTATATTAAAATTATTATATCAAATATTGATGTAATAGTTATAATAATTATACTAAAACAATTATATAAAAACTTAAAGCTTATATTAAAATATACCTAATTATTTACTTATGTTAAGTTATAACTAAAAATTTACATTAAAATATTTTGAAAAAGATACCGAAACCCTAACAAATAATATGAAACTTTCATAAATTAAAGTAAATACCTACCTATTACGTATTTATCTTTAATACTTACCTATTTTGATTTTCACAACTAATAATTCATCGTGCTCGATAATTTTTCGTTTATATCAAGAATAAGAGCAATAACGTTACTCCCAATCGGTTCTCACGACTGTTAAACCCGCTAGAAAAATTCCAATCGAAGTGCTCGATAGGTGCAATACCACTGCCATCAATTTCGCGATGCAAATCGATATGAAAAAAATATTTCTAATCGCCAGTCATCGAGGGCCACTTCAGCACACGAGAGAACGTTCGAAAGTCACGACACCGATCGATTCCTCGGGATCATTGATACCCAATCATCCGTTCATGATCGCCTCATTGTCGAAAAACAGTTAACACTGATTTTCTCACAGTCGTTACCGCAATCTCGAAAATCCACTCGACCGCGAACGTTTAATGGTTTCTCCTTATACATTTTTCATGAGACCCATTTTCCATATGGGAAACATTTCGGTTAAATCTCGAAGAAAAATTTACTTTATCAAAATATTTATTTTCTAGGTAGAAGTTTTTCAAGGTAGAAAAGAAATTATTCTCATCGGAAATCTTAATTAGGCTTCTGATTGCGGGAAAATAAAATTTGAAATAAAAGAAAATATATTATTTAGGTATGATGGAAAATGAGATATGCGAGTATCGAAATGTCGCGTTATTTGAAATCCGAGATTAAACAAAACTAAATTTATTTAGATTTATTTTTGCGGAAATAAAGATTTCGAAATTTTTAGATGATTTTAATTAAGTTGATTTATATAAAGTCAATGGAAATATGCATTTGATATATATTATATGCGAAGAATTAAAGGTAATACTAAAGGAATGAGATTATTTTATTTATTTATGAATAAAATGAGAATTTTTTTCTTTAGCTAAATTAATATAAAACTTTGCCTTGTAAAAATTATTGTATATAAATTTATGTCGTGAAAGTTGCAATTTGGTAATTAGAAAATTATTTTTTATTATATTTTATATTCTCGTATGTGAATAACACTTTAATTTGAACTTTGATTATTTTATTTCAAATAAATAATAGATGATACGAAATATTAATTATTCTGTTTTAAACAGCACAAATAATTGGACAATAAATTTTATAGAGAAAACTAAGTGGAAGATTTGCGTTTACTATCAAAATTAATAAAATTCTATATAACAATTTATTTAAAAGTCTCTGCTAGATAAAATTAACAAAAGTAAAGTAATTGTTATATTTTTATCTGTCGCAGGCAGTTTAAAGTTTATTATTAAAATTATTTGTCTAGTAGAAATCTTGGAATAACGATGAACATCGATAAAGATCGTGGTAGATATTTTCTGAAAGATAGATTGACGTTAAGTAACGGATACCGGTGCTGTTGTAATCGAGCGTTATGTGACAGCGAACTAGAAAAATACCGTGTGACATCTTCACTGGACCAATTAAATGCCGCAGTCATTATTAGTAGTTAAATTGAATTAAATCAAGCTAATAAACGTCGCCGAACAAGGCTCCTTTGATCCTCCGATCTTCGTTTTCCTCACGCCAATTTATGTCGTTTAAGTAGGCTCCTGTTTTTCTACCAAATTTCTCCAAAAAGAAAGTTTCCAGTTAATTCAACGTAATTTTACTTATTCTTTGTTTACCAAACGGTGCAGGCTTCGATAAAAAAAGAAATGTGGCGGAATTACAAAGTGGTGTACAAAATGGTATAAAAGAGAGTAGAGTTTATACCACAATTAGAAATTCAACGGTATAACGAATACGATAAATATTTTCATAGCAAATATAGTAAACATTGTACGTGAACCTGTAATAATTATAGTGAATATTCACACTGAAAACGTAGTAAAATTTTTATATAGTAAAATAGTATGTGAATGTGTAATAATTAGAATAAACGTAAATATCCACAGTGTAATTATAGAAAATACTTGTGTAGTGAATATAGTATGTAAATGTATAATAATTGCAGTAAACATTCACATTGAAAATATAATAGATGCTTATTATAGTAAATATGATCACGTAATAACAACCACTATCTAATGGTCCATTTTTAACAATATCATAAAAATTACACTGAATTAATTTAGTTCAAAATAATGCGGTGTGAAATAACTGATAAACTCATTTTATTTTCAATTTTGACTTATATCACTTGATTTATTTTTGACAATATCTTAAAAATTACATTGAATCAATTTATTTCAAAATAATGAGGTGTGGAATAACTGATAAACTAATTTTATTTTTAATAATGACTTACACTACTTTGATAATTATGGGCTCATTTCACAATCAGATCTGTAACCCACTGATCTCACCTTTTATCTACACAATTTCGATCTTCTTACTACATTTTGCTGAAAAAAGAAAAAAATATTCTAATTCTATCTTCTCACCTACCATACCGACTCCCTTAGACCCCTATTCTTCCATAAACACCCCAAACTATCCCCAATCCTACCCTTAAACCACATCACCTCGATTTCTCGATATCTCGTCGATAAGAACGAACCGAAATCGGAATCTTACCTCGTTTCACCCTGAAACGGAAGGAGAACTGGCATGGCAGCTTACCTAGGTGCAACCTGCGCGACGGAAAAGCCAATGGAACGGTTGGGGCGCATTGAGAATTCGAGCGTGGACCGATTCGCATGATTTGGAAGGAAACGCGAGCGGAAACAGACATTTCGGCATGAATCGATTAGGCAGGGAATAAAGGCTGGAATAAAGGGACGATTAGGCAGTGCCCTGCTCGAGGACAGGGAGTCGGTTTTCGAGGGCATTGGGAATCGTTAGTGCAAGCCGCGTCCCGCGGAGTCTGAGCAGCAGGAATCCAGTGCTGTGCAACAAGTGGCCCCCGAGGCCGAGGGTTCCTTTCACCTCGAGCAAATCGTTCGTCTCGAAATTTCTCTCTTCGATATTTCTCCCTGCTTTGCACCGGCTCCGATCGAATACCCTCGAGAAACTACCCGGTGGCATTCGAACCATTCCGACTCGGTTCAGGGCTTCCGAGTTTCGCCAAACTTTTCCTACGCGTATACGTAGGGTTATATTTTTCAGGGGCAAATTGACTTAACGTTAGGTTTACGGGGGTAGTTTGTATACCTATTTTTACGGGCACGTATTTTCACATATTTTCTTTAAAAAATAAACCATGGGTTTAATTTGAAAACAATCGCAATATTAACAGACTTAATATATTAGGTCGTCCCATAAGTTCTTTCGCGGTGATATTTACATTTTTCGTCGCATTTTATAAACTATATGGATGATTAACGTATTTGCCAACGAAATAGGAAGAAATAGAATAACAAAAGGGCGATTACATTTTTTCTTAATATTTCAAGGTTTATTCGACATACAATTCTAAGTAGTAAAAGGATAAACTGGCAAGAACTTATGGGACGACGTAATAAGTTAATTAAATCTGTTAATATCGTGTAACTGAAGCAACCCGATTCACGGGTCCCATAAATCTAGTGTTAACGCTAGGTTTACAGGGGTATTTTGTATACGTATTTTTACGGGCACCCGTCAGATCTAGAGTAAAGAAAATCACATATTTTCTTTAAAAAATAAACCATGGGTTTAATTTGAAAACAATCGCAATATTAACAGACTTAATATAAGTTAATTAAATTTGTTAATATCGTATAATTTCTTTAAAAAATAAACCATGGGTTTAATTTGAAAACAATCGCAATATTAACACACTTAATATAAGTTAATTAAATCTGTTAATATCGTGTAACCGAAGCAACCCGATTCACGGGTCCCGTAAATCTAGTGTTAACCCTCTATGGGCCCGTGTAACTTTCAGGTCACATTTTAATTTATCGATATTTTACAAAATAATTATAGCTTTTCTCATGAGATGAGGCATAAATCTATGTCGTTGCCAACGCAACCAATACTAGTATTCATGACCATTGCTAGGCTCATCGACCTGAAATAACAAAATAAATACTGAGCAAACTGTAAAACTACGCGAAACCATTTGATCCAATTGATATTATTTGTGCTTTTGTCAGTGATTACCAACCTAAAAATAGTGGACATAATAACTCTGAGTTAGTATATCAATAACAACCTATTCGCTTGCACTTCAATTTTCAATTTGTTACTGTTTTTGATGATACTGAATCATCATCAAAAATTTGTTTTCATTTGCACATATAGGTTTATAATTTCTGATTTTTCGTTCCCTCGATTTTTATATACGTATTTAAATATATTTTCGAAAAAACTGCTGTTGCATATATTTTAGATAATTTCAAATTCTGAAAGATTTCCTTGAAAGCAAAAATTTAATATTTACGTTAGTATTTGAAACTAAATTTAAAAAGTGCATCTAAATGATGTACGAGTCATTCGCTTACCAAATCGATTAACAAAAGAAAAAAAAAAAAGAAAAATATAAAAAGCTAGAAATTTATTTGAAACGTAAGAACTGAAGCTTCAATGCGAACGCCTGATATAGTGTATATGAATTACAATAATTAAAATGGTATGATGGAAATAAATAGGTACGTGTAATTATGTTTTTATCTCAATGGGGGTTAATATTAATTTCGACACAGGCAGCTACATATTTTAAACAAATGGAAAAATAAGATAATTGGAATTACCCTTTTTTCAGTGATTTGCTAGTTTTCGTATTAACAGCAAAGAGAATTTATCTTTAAACTACCAGCCGGTAACGTGCGTCTAAATATAGCACGCATAAGTAAGAATAATTAAAGTGGTATGATGAAAATAAATAGGTATGCGCAATTACGTTTTTGTATTAATGCGAGTTGTAATTTTAACAGAAGCAGTTGCATATTCCAGTAATTGGACAATTAAAATAATCGAAATTAGACTTTTCGAGTTGTTCGACAATTTTAATAGTAATAGCAATCAGAATTTGACACTAGAGTTATCTATTTATACTATGTACCCTAATATAGCATAATTAAGAACAAATGAAGCTGTATGAAAATAAATAAATACATATAATTTCGTTTTTATCCTGATAAAAATCTTTGACAATTTTGCCAAAAGTGGAAATATATATTTTTAATAATTATTATTAAAAATAATTACAATGAAGAAGTTGAAATTTATAATTTATTTTAAATTTATAATAAATATTATTTATAATTTATTATGCGATTCATTACGATATATTATGATATAATATGATTTATCGTATGATTGGTTTGAAGTCGTATAATTAGATCATATAATTAATTAAAACGTTAATATCATTAAGTTAACAGTTATAATATTAAGTGTGTCCATTATCGTTACACGATTATTATGGTAATCGTTTATGGAAATCATTTTGAAACAAAGTTTCGGTAAATTAAGATGCACGCGTGAAGATAAAAAAAAGTTTGTTTTGAATGATTTGCAAATTTTTTTCACCACCGTTACGAACCGATGTTCTTTTGAATAAGAAATTTAAAATCGCAAATTCTTTTTTCTATGAAAACGCGTGGGTTTAAAATACTGCTATTTGTTTCGTAACATTACACGTAAGAAGCATATTTAAATTTCATTTGAATACCTCAATTTGTATTTACAATTTTGAAAAGACACAAACTGTCTACCATGAATGTAGTCGTGGTCCAATAGTAATCAGCCGGGAATCATTCTCCGGTATAAATTAATATTGATGTGAAAATATTGTGAAGTAAGTTCAACATCAAAAGATGTGAAGGATATGAAAAAGTAAACGTCGCAAGGAGTTCTAGAATAAATTATAAAATACGTTCTATCTAAGATAACTATGATTTTATTTAGAATAAAGTTGAAGTGAAATATGTAATAAATATGTGAATAAATACACATTCCAAGGAATTTTTATTTTCCGTTCCTTCATTTTCTTATTTCAATTTTCAGTGACATATTTCAAGAAATTTTCATTTTTCGTTTCTGTATTTACCTACTTTAATTTTCAATGATATATGCTCCAAAAAATTTTTACTTTTCGTTTCTTTATTTTCTGATTTTAATCGTCAAAGATATTTTAAGAAATTTTTACTTTCCTTTCTATTATTTATCTATTTTAATTCGTCCAGGATGTGAAACGAAGATAACGATACACGAAGTAGATACTAAACAATTAAGAATTACAAATCGATTGCAATTTTCAGAATTAAAAAATATATACAACATCGATGTACAATGCTAAAATCATTTTTTTCTACCTTTCAAGCAGGTTTCACTTTAAAAAATTAAAAAATTTCCACTAATGTTATGGCATTCGTCCCTAAATGGCATATCGCAAGAGATTTGTATTTTCGTTATTTTTTTATTTTAATCATCAACGAGATATTGAAAAAAGTTACTTTTTAGTGTGTTATTTAATTACTTTTAATTCCATTTGTCTTAATAGTCAATGATATACGTGTACATGTAATCACGCAGCTTAGGATTAATTCGATCGTATAAAGATCAATGGGAATCAGTAGCATATACTATTATAATGTAATAGTGACCGTGGTTGTCTTAGTTGTTCAATCAATTTAGATAAAGGGACGATTAGTGACAGAAGAAACGACTTTCTTGGCCCGAACTGACCCGACCTCGCGACGAAAATGTCAAATGGTACGAGATCTGACCCCGTTGATCCGTTCCTGTAATGAGAACTAACCTCCATTCATGATTCTCAAGCTAACTCCCTTTGTCTCTCCTCTCTCCGCTGCATCAGGGCTGAACACCGAGATTAATTTAGAAATTTAATTAATCTCCATCCCATCTCTCGCGTCAACAATCGTCATTCAATTGCGAGAAACTGTGCATCGTGAAATTATTTCATTTCACTTAGTCGCTATATCTAATACCCATTTTATTCGTGATAAAACACAAAGTTTTTAGCATTTACACAAATTTAAAAATGCTTTAAGTGTAATTGCAACCTAATGCGAGTCTAATTCGTCTTTATGGGGTTTAGAATGATACGAATTAGGCTACTTATTGTAGTATAAGGGGTCTTCAAGTTTAAGAGGAGATACACTTTTTAGGTAATTTTTTCCGAGGAAACCATGAGAGTTAGAAATGCGAATTTTCTTTTATCCATTGATACATATCTCGAGAGTATCCAAAATTTTTGTTAACGAGAAATAATGACATTTGTAAAAGTTATTGAAATATTAGTTTGGGGAAAAAGAAATTCATTATTTTTATAATTTTAAATGAATTTTTTTTCCAACAATAAATTATATTAGGGTGGGGAAGAAGAAATTCATTTAAAATTATAAAAATAATGGATTTCTTTTTCTCCAACAATAAATTATATTAGGTTGGGGAAGAAGAAGTCCATTTAAAATTATAAAAATCATGGATTACTTTTTCCTCAATATATACAAAGTCGTTTAGTAAATATGTCTGGTGCTTTGACATAATTGTGGCTCTTCTGTTTGTTTAAAATAAACAAATTAGGAAGCATTCTGTTTACTAAGGATATAGTTATGGCCGTAACCAAATAATATAAAAAAATCCCCAGATTTAAGAAAATGGCGGCACTTTGAAGTCAATATGAATATGAATTTTCTTTTGTTTCTCGTCGCTTGAACATTTGAAAAAAATAATATATAAAATAATTAATCATGTTTGATTTCAATTATTTTTATTTCAATGACAAAGAGACATCAGCTGAAGATACTGTCCAAATTTCAAGTCAATCGGTTGACTAGAAATCGATTTGTCGCGTCAAAATATTTAAAAAGTACGGTTTCGACAAAAACGCGTTTATAGTTTTTGACACAAATATTCAAGGTTAGTCTGATTCATCTTACACATTCATAATACTTCATCACGTAGATTTGCATCCTTATTAAGGTCTAAACATTAACAAAAAGAAAAGCAAGAAAAGATAAAATTTTCTAAACCCCATAAGGGCTTCGACTTTCATAAAAGACATATTGAAGCATAACTATACAGGGTGTCTGATAGTTATCGATAAAAGTACGGAAGATTATTCTGCACCCAAAAACGAGTTGAAAAGGAAAAATAAAATTTTCAAGTACGAGGTTTCGTTTTCGAGAAAATTGGATTCGAAAATTTAATTTTCCACATGCGAATTCAAAAGCACTTTGCGAATTTCATGCAGTATTTCATTATTCGATCTGCTTGATATAGACGCAAAAATACTGGAAGAATACTGGTTTATAGCGAAATTTGATGCGTGAAAATTAAAAGAAAGGAATGATTGCCTTGGTTTTAAAAATAATTCAGTGTGTAAATACAATGGAAGATTTGCTTGGTGGAAAACGGCAACCTAGAAAATGAGAAGGCAAATGACACTATTTGCATGTCTTTTATCAAACGATTCTGGTATATTCTGGTTCAATTTCAAACATCAAAGGATAGTCTTTATTATTCAAATTACCATCGAGCAAATATTTTCTTGACGTTCTCTTTATGATTATTTACACTTATGCAGATTTGATAACACCTTGTATTCGAATGCAGATTTTTATAATTGTCGACCAGGGAATTATCATCTTCACAGTTTGAATGTCTTTTCATAGTATGTTTTATTATGCAATAAACATTTCATCTCTATCGAGTTACATAAACAGTCAAAGATGTTTACGTCGTGTATAAACTTCGCTCATTTGTGGAATGTAGGACCTTCGTGTGATAAATAGGTGAATAATAACGATAAAAAGTTACGTGAAATATATCAGTTTGTCGAGTGAATTTAATTTGAAATAATCGCAGTGATATTCAATCGGAATCGAAGTAAAATTAGTCGAAATAATATCGCGTTGACGCGATTGGAATAAAATTAAAAAAAGATCGGAGTAAGTTTGAAATAAAATTGGAGTAAAATCGAAATGGAATTGAATCGAAGTAAAATCGAAACCACGTTGAAATAAAATCGAAATGAATACAGAGGAAATTCAAAAGAAAATCGGAATAAAATTGAAACGAAGTTGAATCGAAATCGGAATCGAAACGAAATTGAAATAAAATTAAAATAAAATTAAAACAGAATAGAAATAAAATGGAAATGAATAAAAAAGGAACTCGAAATAAAATCGAAACGAAATTCAATCGAAATCAAAATAAAATCGAAATTAAACCTAAACAAACTTTATTAATCAAAATAAAATCGAGAATAATCCGGGGTTAAAATGAACCTAAAATGAAATCGAAAAGAAATCGAAATAACATGAATATTCTCCTTCACGCTCTAGAATAAACTAAACTAAATTAAAAAAGAAAGAGCTGAAACAGAACTAGAAACTCAGAACCCCAAACAAAACCGAAACAAAAATGAAACGAACGAAATCTACCCAAAACCGCGTGCAAACCTAACGCAACCCCCAAAAATACCAAAATAAAAAAAAAAATAAAAGATAAAGAGAAAGAAAAATAACAGATAAAAGAAAGAAAAATAAGAGATAATAAAAAAAAAAAGAAAAATTTTCCAACCGAAAGCGACATAAATCAATCACGACATCCGACTAGAATTAAAACACGCGAGGAACACTCGAATTCCCTGCACGCTTGGAAATTCCTCTCGGAATGTTGCTCCATAGTGCGATCTCATTTGTCCATCCGCATGGAAAGAAAAATATAATAAGAGGCCTGGTCGGTACGCTGGAACGCGAAAGAAAGAGTTCAGCAAACAGAATAGCGAAAGGCAAGTAGAACGATTAGTTACAGGCGACGTTCGACTTTCCTGTCTTTATTCCAACCACACATTCGTATGCAAATACCTCTTAGGCCGCTCTAACAGCCTCGCTGATGCCCGAAAAAATTCCTCATTCAACTGCGGACACCGACGTAGCTTGATTTCTAAATTGTCGCCGTTTCCATCTCTGTTGTCATTCTCAACGACTTATCGGAAAACACCGTAATATGATCCACGCAGATCCGACAGTATCTTTTTCGCTTTGTCTCGCGTATCGTTCCAATTGAAAAAGGGCCAAACCGAATTGGAAGATCCGACCGTTTAATGTTCGTAACGAGTGATTGCTATGGTGGTATTTTGGTAACGTGACTTTGCGTGATTTTTGCTTTTAGGGTACGGGAGAACCTCGATTATCCGGAATGATCTTCGTGTTACGTATATGTAACGTAATATTCGAATGATTCTGGTTTTCTAACGATATAATGATATTTTTGTCGGATGAGAAATGATCGCCTGATATCGAGATATTCTATTAAATACGAATATTTTGAAGACATAGCGATTTTTCTTGAGAATTTAACGATTTTCGTGCGTCATCATTGGTTGGAATAATCGAGGTTATTAGTGTGCTATGTGCACTATACTGCAGTGAAAATAATTACATACAAGCCTAAGCTTGTAGCATTTGTTATTTCTAAAGTGATTGTCTGGGTCCTAAATAAATTAGTAAATAAATGATTAATGAAGAATAGTAATAAACGAATAATTGATAAATAAATAATGAATAAAAGAAGAATTTATCTATTCTTAATATTTATTAATTACTTATTTATCACTTGTTTATCTACTATTATTTATACTTACTTATTTATTGTTTATTTATCAATTATTCGTTTATTACTTCGTAATAAACTATTCTAATATTCGTTTACTCTTAATTTTAACATTCACTGGAATTATAGTAATTTTTTTGGAAATATATATGTAAATATATGTAAATGTATATATATGCCAATAATTATGAAAATTATCTAAGGCCTAAATTTTAAAAATTTCGTTCTTTAAATATATTACACAAAGTATCTCGCATAAGTCGAACGTTTAAACTTTTAACATTACTATGATAGTGACCTTGAAGAATTTCTTAACGATGTTCTCAAAAAATATTTTTTATACTATTATCAACTGTAACGGCTTGAAATTATTTGTAATTATTGTTATTATTTATTATTATTATTGTTGTCATTCTTATTTATTATTGTCTGTTGATTATTATATCATTTTCGTTTGACATTTTGATATATTATATTCGAAATGTTTTAACAGTAAGTACACATATGTTAGCCGAAAATCGGACTGAAACTAAACGAAGTTAGGCTAAAACCGAGTATGCAATTAGATACGCGAATTAGAGCAATCATGAACGTAATGAGACACGTCCATGTACTTTCTCGTCACGTATTTCGAAATTTTACACAAATGAAGATTGGTAAATTTGAGCATTTAGTTTGATAAAAACTCGTAATTGAAGCGTTCGCGCGATTTTTTCGAAATTTTATCATCTCGCTGTACCATATGCTTAAAATCCTAGAATTTATGAATTTTTCGACTTTTGTAGTAATCGAAGCGTGTGTCGATGACTATGAAAGTGAACTAAGTCACAGACATTTACATTCGGGATGTCAAAAGTTTTGTGCTTGAAGTATAATTATAAATTAAAATATTAAACATGGCAAACTCTATGCGATGATTCAATTTTTTTCCAAATTTTCACAGAGGTTGTTCCATTCTATTGGAACATAAATGCAATATGAAATAAGCGATAAAATCATTCTCTTCGAATATTTTACTTGGAACAGTTTTATACTTATAACTGCATATTAACTCAATTATTATACTAATATTAACACGATTCTGATCTAATGTGAATTTTTATAATTTCATTTTTGTTCCACGGTTTTACTTTATTAACAGAGTTTTTATAAAACCGTGCAAATTCGAATTTTATAATAATATTCTTTGAGTTTAATTTAAATGATGTATATTTGAATTTTCTAAATAATATCCATCGAATTTGTTTCAAACGGGGTATATTCGAATTTTTCGAGATAATATCCACCGAATTTATCTTAAGCGAAGTATATTTGAATTTTTCTAAATAATATCCACCAAATTTACATGAATTTTCTAAATAATATCCACCGAGTTTATCTAAAACGTTGTACATATATTCGAATTTTTCAAAATATCAACTTATTTGTCATTTTTATCCATGATATCTGTGTTATCGTGTATTACGATTATTAAATCGACGGTGTAAAATCTCGGGAATGATTGACCGATTTCTGTAAAATAATTCTGTTCTTAAGAGGTAAAACAGTTGTCGAGAAGGAGAATAACGAAATAATCGTGAGCAACGCGTTACATAGATGTATGGTCACGCGTCGTTTTCGTGTTTCCTTTGAATGTTTTCCTGGTGAATTATGAGCACCTTTTATTCGTGTTATATAGATACTACGGAGTTCTATAGAGGTATTATACGATGACTATGGGTAAACATTAGGATGAAAAGGATTTGAATAAGAGGATTTTAATGTATGTAGGTAACGATGATGGTTGAATATGTAGAAACGAGTACATTGAATGTATAGATTGAAAATAAACGATTTGTACGGACAGGTTTACGTCAGTTTTCTGGACGATAATTTTGTCAATGATAAGTTGAGTGATTTGATTTGGCAGTTTTGTTTTATTTTGACAGAGAGTATCGAACAGTTGCGTTAAGAACATGTTGAAGGAGTTTAATTAATAATGATTGCAAATGAGTATTGGAGAATGCAAGTATATTTCGTGTATTATCATTATATTTCAGTATTATTACTTGTTTATATAGCAATAACGATAATAGATAATAATAAATAATAAAAATAATAAAAATATAGTAATAAACTTATAGTGTTAATAACACATAATAATAATAAATAATTATGTAATATTATAGTATTATGTGTACTAATCAGTAATTTTAATTAATATTCTTTAAGTATATTTAATAAGCGATTGAAAGAATTTTTAATTAAATAATTAAATAAAGAATTTTATTCCTATATTTTTACTTAGTTATCAATTTTCAGCTCTAAACAAGTATCCAAAATTTTATCATAATATTTTAAGTTAATAAACTATNATTAAATAATTTGGATCTTCTACTAAGAATTCTTTCTGTAAGTTTTAGTATGCAGAGAAAGAAATATATTACACTTTAAGTGAATATTCTGTAGAAGTAAGTGAACATTATTAGAATTGTATTGGATTACACATAAGAAACAAGTATATTAGGCTTAATCTAGGCGGATTGTTCCTTCCTTAATTTTTTTAACAAAGTTCCAACTAATTTCTCAGTGAAAATTCGGCGATCTTTTAATTGTATAATCGAATTCAAAGAAAATGAAAATTTCACTTTTTAAAAGTAAACTTTTGTATTTCCATTGAAGAAAATTATCGAAAGATCGATACTTTCTCAGTGAAAATTTGTCGATCTTCCAATATGTGATTCTAATTTCTGCCGAAAGACTAGACAACCACCGATCTGCTCTGAAAAGAAATAAAAAAGAAAGAAAAAGGGAAGAGGGAGAGAGAAGGAAAATCTTGCTGCTGGTTTGCGGTAAAAGGGACAGAGTACGGTTGGTGGTAACGCGTACGGAATTCCGAGGGGGTCGTGACTTTAGTCGTTTTTAATTGATTAATCGCTCGCGCTATTACGTGATTATCGTAGCTGCTGGAGAAGTCTGGAAGAGGACGGAGCGGGCGGAGCGGAGAGTTTTTCGGCGGACAGAGCCGACTGTCTTCCTGTCGCGTGGCCCCCACGTTATCTCGCTTACTCGTCTCCCTTCGCTGGAATTAACCTCTACATTGGGATTAAAAAGCGGATATATTAATTTGTCCCGTTCCTTCTTCTTCTTCGTCGTCGTCTTTTCTTCTTCCTCGTAAAACGCCGTACGCTGCGCGCGCGCGTCTCCGCGCACTCGCTCGAGTTACCAATTCTACGCGGAAAAGCATGAGTTCTAACTATGTTTCTGGAGTAATTGTCGCGCTGTCTGGCTTCCTGTATTTATTTATTTCATTTCCTGACAGGTTACGTGTATTTTAGTTGTTTATCTCGCTCGAGTTACCAATTCTACGCGGAAAAGCATGAATTCTGACTATGATTCTGGAGTAATCGTCGCGATGTGTGCTTTTCTGTATTTATTTATTTCATTTTTTGACAGGTTACGTGTATTTTAGTTGTTTATCTCGCTCGAGTTACCAATTCTACACGGAAAAGGATGAATTTTATGTTTTTCGACTAATTGTCGCGCTGTGTGCTTTCCTATATTTATTTATTTTGTTTTTTTAACAGGTTACGTGTATTTTAGTTGTTTATTCGTGTTGTTTATCTCGCTCGAGTTACCAATTCTTCGCGGAAAAGCATGAATTCTGACTATGTTTCTGGAGTAATCGTCGCGATGTGTGCATTTCTGTATTTATTTATTTCATTTTTTGACAGGTTACGTGTATTTTAGTTATACTTATTTAAGTCGAAGTATAATATGCAATTGACCTATTGTTCATTGATTACTTGTGTCTTATTACTTACTATATGCGTTATATAAATGCAATATGATATATATTTATATCAAAATGCGACGGATTTTCTGTATAAAATGAATTTTGAGAAAAAATTATGGTAATAGTATTTCTTACTATATTTATAACATATTTGAATTGAAGTGTAATATATTAAAAAGAGATTTGAGTCGAAGCGTAATATATAGTTGACTTATTATTTTAAATTTATCTAATTTGTTTGATATCTATTCTATTTATTCCGCATTATTTATTTATCATTATTTATTCATAACCCTATATTGACATTCATATAATAATTGGTTCTTCCAAAAATTAATAAATGCAAACATTTATATTATCCTAATATTGAAATAATGATTAAAGGAATTTCATTCATAAAATTTGTATATTTAGAACGAAATCTACAACAGCATATTATACCACTTGGAATATTCGAAAACAAATGTATCCTCCTCAACGTCGCTCGACTGGAGATAATTTTAAATCGCGCGTCTTTTCATCTAGAGTTCCGCAAAGCCGTTTCTTTGACTCTCAGATCCGATTCCTCGCGATCCTAACTACCTAATTCTCCACACTTTCGAATCTTGTCTCCGAACGTCAGACCGTGTCTGCACGAATCAGGCTACGAAAGAAATTGCCACAGCAGGATAGAGATTCCTCAAGGACGTAAACCTGCGTTTTAACCGGAAATATCGCTGTAATAATTATCTTCTCCGGTTCCAAACTTCGCTATAAAACATTTGCCGTTATTTAACTTCAATTTGGAAATTTTACCAAAATGGGACAATTTTTTCGGATGATTTTCGGGACAATTTTTGGAACAACTTCTAGGCAATTTCTGAAACAACTTCTAAGCAATTTCTGAAACAACTTTCGAGTAATTTCTGGAACAATTTTCGAGATAACTTTTGGGATGATTTTCGGGACAATTTTTGGAACAACTTCTAGGCAATTTCTGAAACAACTTTCGAGCAATTTTTGAAACAATTTTCGAGATAATTTTTACGATAATTTTCGAGACAACTTGAGACAAATTTTTGGACTGCTTTTGAGACAACTTTTGTAATAGTTTCGAGACGACTTTTAGAATTTTTGGAATTTCTACGCAATTTCTGGCACAACCTTTTTAAGCAACTTTCGGCCAGTTTTTAATACAATTCCTGGGGAAACTTCTGGTAGAATTTTTGGGATAATTTTTGGCTCACCCTGTATAATAACTAAGCAATGGTAAAGATAAATGAATTCTCCCCTAACTATTTGTTCCATTTATTGATCTTACAGCGATTATTCGTCGGATAATTTACGATTACCTCCCAAAGATACACTGTCATGGAGAAAGTGGGAGAGGAGATTTCATAGGCGTGAAAGGCGAGTTTTTGGCCGGGATTGCCAGCAGACTCGGAGCTAAATGCACCAAAGGAAAAAGATGCTACGTGGACGTTGAAGCACGCGCGGGCAAAACATTATAATCTAAGGTCATAAGAGCAAAGACGTCGGGGAGGATTTATTTTATGGCATGTAATCCCCCGTGTCGAGGTGCGAAAGGTCTGTAACTCTTTTGTTGGCACCACGGGGTGTCCACGCTTCCAAAGCAACCGCTAACTAATTCCTCTCGTGAATGTTCGCCCCTCTGCCATTAAGCCCCGTTCGCACTGCGCGCCAGTCCCACCTTTTTTTCGTCCGGCCACGCGTTTTCGGCATTAATTCCCTCTTTCTGGCTCCTCGAGATCGTTCCTCGATCTTCACCATTCCTTCCACCAGTGGAATTTTGCCGGAAATGGCGAGCAGCGCCTAATTGCCAACGACAGGCTGGCAATATTGTCACAATGCACGAGAAAACGTCGAATAGAAATTTCTTGTTTTTCTCGTTTCAGTTATAACTTGCCTCGTGTTAACTTTGCCAAAGGTTTTTACGCTTCTTTTATAAGGTGACCAGTGTAAGAGTGAATTTTATAAAAGAAATAAGTGTTACGAACACGGGTTTGGTTTTATTATTTTATTTGGAAACGCGATTAATAGATTTTTCCTTATTTTTAATTCTATAAGGATGGAAATAAAACGATTTATGACTTATTCGAATCCTTCGATTTTTTAGTGGTCACCCTGTATTAGGTGTTTGTTATTTCAATATTAATCTGTGAGTGCTGATCATTATCTAGGCAAAATTGTAAGAGTTGTATTACAATAACAAACTTAACTTGTGAGTTTTCCATGTTATATATTTCCATATTTCATGTGGAAATAGTTATTGGCTCATATTCGTCACTTAAGCTTCAACTTACTAAAAGAAATGAATGTAAATGATTAAATATTTGAAAAACCTAATCAAAACTAAATCGCGTAAATTTCTAATAAACAGTTTTGAATTAAACCGTTAAAGAAACTTACGGAAAGAAAGAAATATCAAAACACTTCTGGTAATTGTTATGGTTCTATTCAGTCTATTTATTCAAGTACCATTCATACATTTATAGAAGGGCTAGCTGTAGAATTTAAATAAAACAACAACGAAATTATATATCTTTGGTTCCTTTGGGTACTCTATTGCACACGTGTTCTTTTCTGATATTATTTCAATCATATCAACATCGAAAAATAAAGACGTTCAGTAGTAATATCCAAAAATAAACCATGAAAATAATCCTTTGCACCCAAGACACTACCTACTTGTAACTCACCATCTAATCAAATTCCTACGATCGTCGACAATTGATACATAAAATAAAAAATTCGAAATAAAATAATCCATCGCGTTAATTTATACCCGATTTCTCATTTTAACAGAAAATCTTCGAGTTGTTATCTATCTGTAACAGCAAAAGTCACCGAATATAGGGTCAATATATTCGAGAGAAACGGTAATTTTCTGTCAATTTTCAAAAATTCCTTATGCAATTCTTACAATATTAGACACCTTGTATGAAGAAAATAATGGAGGAAAGAATTACGCGTTGCATTTTCCATGGTAGATTTTCTGCGGGACAGTAGTAGCCGAGAAGGAGAGTGGTTGAGGGAATAATCCGGCTGGTTAGACCAGAGGCTGGTGTAAAGGAAGCAGCGGACGCAGAGCGTACGAGGAAAGCGGAGGAGAGAGGGCTACGCGAAGAGAAACGTTAACGAATTGGACAAGAACGAAGGCCATACAAATTTCCTCGATGCGTCGTTGGCCGGCCATTAAGCGCGGAGACGCATTTTACGAAGGGCCAGCGGGCTTTGTTTGTACGCAGAAATTGCTGGAGGGGCGCCCACTCGCGAAGACGCAGGAAACGCGCATACGAAGAGGACGCACGCGACGTCACTGGTAGCGATAACGCACCGCCTCGAATAGCGTGTACGCACACGCATAACGCCGGCAGAGAGGCCTAACCACGCATCCGCGATGACGGACGCGATCCAACGGTGTCCACGTGCGGCCTGGCACTCCTCCTCGTCTCTCCGGCGCGTCCCGACGCCGGCAGTGCCTTTGCTCGTTACGTCGCCGTCCGATAGGGACACGTATGTCTACACAGTGGCTAGAAAAGGTACCCGTGTCGTCAGTGTACCGCCTTGCCAGAAAATTCTACACCGTGACTGGGAAAGCTGACCGTTACGGGTATTGAAAATGGATAACGCGTTGCGAGAAAATTTGCATTTTTATGAAAATTTCCGGCTCTGTGGATACACTCTATTATGAATATACAGAGTGGATTTTTATAAGAATTTCAGAGTGTCTAGAAAAGGTATTTAGATAGTCTATTGCGAGGAAATTCGGACTTTTATGAAAATTTGCAAGTGTGTAGATACACTGTATTATAAATATACTAAGTGGCTAGAAAAGGTATTTAGATAGCCTGTTGCGAGAAAATTCGCATTTTTATGAAAATTTCCGGCTCTGTGGATACACTCTATTATGAATATACAAAGTGGATTTTTATAAGAATTTCCGAGTGTCTAGAAAAGGTATTTCGATAGTCTATTGCGAGGAAATTCGGATTTTTATGAAAATTTGCGAGTGTGTAGATACACTCTATTATGAATATACAAAGTGGCTGAAAAGAGTATTTAGAAAATCTATTTCGAAACATTCTGAATTTAATGCAAATTTGTGAGTATACAAATACACTCTATTATGAACACACAAAGTGGCTAGAAAAGGTATTTAGATAGTCTGTTGCGAGGACATTCGGATTTTTATGAGAATTTGCGAGTGTGTAGATATACTGTATTATAAATATACGAAGTGGCTGAAAAGAGTATTTAGAGAATCTATCTCGAAAAATTCAGAATTTAATGAAAATTTGTGAGTATATAAATATATTCTATTATGAATATACGAAATGACTAGAAAAGGTATTTACATAATCTGTTGCGAGGAGATTTTGAATTTAATGAAAATTCGTGGGTGTGTAATCACACTCGATTATGAGTATACCACAGTGATTATAAATTTCTTTAGTATATTACTGAAATCACTGACATCCAGAAAATTGTGAATTTAATGTGAAGTTTATTACTCGATACAGTGGCTGGAAAAAAGTGTCTCTGAAAGATATAACGTAATAATAAAATATGCAAAAAATACACAGTAACTTTTATTCCTGTAGAACTTGATTTGAAAAATTCGTTTTGTATATATTTCTTTTATTTAGTACCTAATCGGCATTTCAGTTATTATTTACGATCTTTAATAACAAAACTGGATGGACAATTAACTCGATATTCGACGAAAAATAAAATAAATAAAAATACATAAGTATACAACGAAAATAAGCATATTCTTTACAGGTATTACGTAGATCTTATCTTGTAACTCGCGTTCATTTTCTTTTTTCTATATTTTCGTCTTCTAATCATTTTTCCTGTGTTTATACTGGAATAACCAAATTGTTAATTCAGTAGAAATGAAATGTCGTTTTTTGTTTCGAAGCTTCGAACGCATGTAAATTCGTTGAAACAATATAACGCTGACATCTCCATTTATATCTTCTATGAGTACAATATGGTTTCTGCGCAAACAAATATTTTGATGCTCTCGGTTGTTTTTTATTCCAAATGAATACGTAAGAAACACGTAAATATATTAAATATATTAGTTTCTTTTATTTTCCTTTTGCCACTTTTTCTTCTTTCGATGGAATAAGTTAGCTTACCACGTTAGTAAACACGCTATTTGAAACTAAGGTCGATATTTAAATTAAATTAGAATATTTCGAGATAATCCAATTCAATTTTTCATCTTATGGGTTTACGAATTAATAGCAATCAATCAAATTGACATTTATTATTAATTTAGAGATATTTTATGGTACTTTTAAATATGTTGATATTCGATAAATTATGAGAATGATATATAGAAGCTTCACGAATTATTGTTCATACGTTCAAATTAAAATATTAATAAGTGATAAATAAAATGACGAAATTACTTATAAATGACTCGATAAAGTAAAGTAAATTATTAAATTATTAATACAAATACTTCGTTAAATTACAATAATTATTTGATATAACGTCAATATTAACTCTGAAACTTAAAATTGCTAATCAATAAAAAATTTACATTATAAACGTCTCTTTTCTGTTAAAATGTCAACTGAATCACGCTTTATGGCGTATCGTAATTTATGTGAATATGAAAATATAAACAGAACGAAGACACTACATATTTATCAATTAAGTCAATAAATTTTGAATAATTAAACGTTGCATTATTGTCGGAAATTATTGAAGCGACAAAATGTTTTGTAAATCAATCGAAGCAGTTGATCGTTCGATTGATCGATATTCCGATGATTTTGTTTTATTTTATGATCACGAAAGATTCCTAAATGAGTGGAAAAAAATGATATCCAATTTTCTTTGTATACGCACACTTTTATATGACTAATGCACTTGACATCAACAACGAACATAATGTTTTTATATTGTTATCTAAAAACGTGACAAACCAGATACACGTGAAAAATTGTTGAAGTTGCAAATAAATATTTTCAAATATATGTAATAATGACTGATAATTAAACTTAATATAGACTGTTTCAATTACACAATGACAATAATACATGAATTGTTGCTTCTTATCAACGTCACGTATAGTAGATTATAAAAAGAAATTAAATTTGAATAATTAAAACGCTAAAATCATATGGAAAACCGATTATATTTTTTTAATAATATTTTTACAAAAATCATTCTTGATACGATACCATTATGATACTAGTGTTATAAATTTCAGAGATAAGTACTGAATAATACTCAAATCAATAACAACCATAATGTAATATTTATTACAATAAATAATTTACTTAGCAAGGGTTTAAGAAATGCTTAACTTAATAATAATGTTTCTTTCGTTTCATTTTTTAGGTAATATTGAAGAAAAAATAGTTTTCAAGTGCTTAAGTATTTAAACCAGTTTGCATTTATTGAAGAAGAAATAAATTACAATAAATTATATCATTTCAAAACAGATTAATTTAATATTCGCAATGATAAATTAGCAATTAAGAATAATCATAAAGAATTAATCATCAGTAACATTAAAAACACATTTTTAAAATTAAAGGTATCAAACGACTTAAAATAACAAATATTTTAATATTAAAGAACAATTTCAAAAAATATTTGACAAATTAAATTAATCTCTAATAAACTATATTTTTCGGAAAGTAATTAACTGTTATTTAACCATTTGAATGATAAAGGAACTTTTAAAGTCCATGTAGGAAATCAAACATAACCTCTACATTTCCACTATATGTATCTTTTTGTACAAAATAACTGACAATAAGTAGTCATCGAAATATAATTTTGCAAATTGTTATTAATTGCAAATTGAATATTATTTTCTACATGCTTATTTTGACATCGTACAAACTTGCCAATATTACACAAAGGACTACAAACATGAAATACATATGGTAACATTTTCAATATACATTTCAAATATCGAAGTCCAATTGTCGTGGAAAATTAATTTATCGCTAAATCTATCAAACGTTCGATCTGCAAGAAGCGAACCAATTTTGTTTATCTAAATTGAAAAGAAAATCTAATAATTTCACTATAACTTCTGGATCTATGAATATACGTGGTCCTAATACCACGAAAGTCTTTAAACGATCCATCGCGAGAAATACGAGTTCGAAACAGCTATTCGATTTCCAAATCCGACACCTAACCTCGAAACAATAACAATATCGACGATTGTTAAACCTCAGCTAAATATTACACCGAGGAACCTATTCGAGTATCCAACCCGATCGCTTTTCAATATTTATTCGCTTGCATCATCGCTATTTTTTCCAAACACGCGTCAGCAAGCTGCAACGTTGCAGGTTGCACTCGCCGAGTCTAATTAGCCCGTTGAATTCATTCGCGACGACAGCGCGGCGATAACGAAACGGATGATAAGTAAATCAGCGACGCGTGACGTGCACGCAATACAAATATTTGTCGGAGCGGTCGAAAAACCAGTTACAAGCAATTTCGTCGTTACGCGAGTAATCCGACGCCATTACGAGTCGCGATCCGTGTGGCCGCGAGGTCACCGTGCGTCGCGGGGTCGCGTCTGCGCAGGCGCGCGCGCATGCGCACGGTTGCCGCGCAGCATCGGCCGCGCACGACAAATGCCCAAACTAATCCGTTCAGACGAAACGTAAAGTCACCCTTCGGGCACACGGGTACCGTGACTAATCGATCATAACGCAGCCGGTCTTTCACCCTCTCTTCTGCCTCCAGTCCAGTTACGAGCGTTCATCCGCGTCAGCTTTTTACTCTCCTTCCTCGATCATCCTTCTGGCCCGCAAACACCGTGTAAATGCCTCCTTTAGGAACCAAAACAAGGATACGCGTGGCGAATATTTTATCCGAGGTATCGAACTCGGCTTTTTATTTCGGGGGTTAGGTTCCAACGAAGAATCGCAGAGTTGGCTAGCTTTAGAGAGAAATGGGAATTACTGGAATGGAAATTGGAGTATTATTTTGAGGTTAGGTTGCATTGGTGCTTTATGCTTCGTAGGTTTTTCGGGAGTAACGAATGTTGGGAAATGCAATTCGACGTGTAGTAGTGTATCGCTGTATTGTTTTAATTCAAGAATTAATAAAGAAAAATGGGAACCACGAGAAGGGAAATTGGTGCATTGCTTTGAGGTTAGGTTGCATTGGTACTTTATGCTTCATAAGATTTTTGGGACTAACGAATGTTGGAAAATACAATTCTATGCGTGTTAGTGTCGCTGTATTGTTTTAATTCAAGAATTAATAAAGAGAAATGGGAACCACGAGAATAGCAATTGAAGTATTGCTTTGAGGTTAGGTTGCATTGGTGCTTTATGCTTCGTAAGGTCTTTGAGAGCAATGAATGTTGGGAAATGCAATTTAACGTGTGTTAGTATCGCTGTATTGTTTTAATCCGTGGATTAATGAAGAGAAATGAGAACCACGAGAGTAGAAATTGGAGTATTGCTTTGAGGTTAGGTTGGTATGGTACTTTATGCTTCGTAAGATTTTTGAGAGTAACGAATGTTGGGAAATTTAACACATTCTAATGGAATAAAATTAATTGCATTATAAAATAGGGTGAAACTGAATACCTAAAATCGTTATTCCTATAAAAAAATTCAAACACAAACACACCTAGTCTCGATTAAATCATACACGATAAAAGATCACAGATAAATAATTTGACTGGAAAAGTACAATGTTATCGATATCTTATTTCCATCGTTCATCGAGTCTCGTCAAATACTGTATATAAAAATATATATATAAATACTATATATATCACGTACCTGCCAAAAAATTTCACGAACTTAATTCTCAGCCATAACTCGTAACCGCAAGTACGATAAAAGGCACACTCTGAAAATTCGTCCGCGACTTCCACGTGCGCAACAATGCACAAAACGAATTTGCAAGAAGTAGATTTGCATAAAGTGTAACACGGGTCAGAGGTGAAAGATGGCGACGCGAATGGGGGGCTAACCGTTCACGGTAACCCCAAGCGCTAAAAGACGTAACGTTTAGAGAAAGGGAGGACGAGCCATTCACGAACGGGCTCGCAAACAGTGCTGTGTGCACTTCTGGTTGAGGTTGCAGTTGAAAATGCATGACGAAACACGAATGACACGTGTTTGCGCGGTCGCAGCCGCAACACAGCTAAACTGTTGTGAGTCACGTGTTACACCGGGATACGTGTACACGCATCAAGGATCTCGAGAATAATGAAGAGCCCCGGAAGAGAAAATAGTTCGAGGTGCATTAGAGCAGAAGAGGTTAGGGCTTTCCCATGGTGACTTTAATTTCACCCCATTGTTCCCTAGCCGGCATTCACCGTTCGCCACCCCAGTTTATCAGCCACCAGCGATTCCAGCGCTTTCGGGAAACGCGGACCCTAAATGGCATTTATGTGTGTACACCGAATCATTCGCGGAAACGCTTCTGGTCCCCGACACGGTCATCGTTTCAAAATCATCCCTAATCACTCTGTAGGACACAAGGACGAGACAGATGCTTCCACCAATCTCGACTTCGGGATGATAACATTCGTACTTTTATCTTATGTCGAATATTTTAGCTCGTTATTGTCGATTAATTTCAGATTTACGCCATTTATCTTTCAACTTCGCTTCGTCTTGATCTGTTCATCTCCTCTATTTGTAGAGGAGATTATTTCCTAATATTTGTTCCTAAACTCCTGAGCAACGTGGTGTACCAAAGAGCTGAAAACACGTCGGTCGACTATGACTGGTAATAGACCAGGAGATTGGCCTAATCGCAAGGACACATAAAATGATCTCTAATTGTCGGGTAGAGTTCAGGAGCAACAGGGTCATCCTGATCACTCTTGACTCCGTCATAGGATAAATCACAAAGATGCTGATAACATTCGTACTCTTATCTTATGTCGAATATTTTAGCTCGTTATTAACGATCGACTTCATATTTACGCTATTTATCTTTCTACTTCGCTTGATCTTGATCTATCCTCTTCACTCTCCTCTATTTGTAGATATGACAGCTTCAGCTAATTAGGAGAGCTAGGTCTGTCTACTGCACTGTGACTAGTTGGACCAGTCAGCTCCTTCTGACTTCCTGAGCTCCTGAGCAACATAGTGTACCAAGAAGCTTAAGACACATCAATCGACTGACTGGCTATAGACTAGAAGAGGATACGTAGACTGGCATAAAAAGATCCCTAATTATTGGGTAGAATTCTTTTTATCTCCTGTCAAATAGTTTACACTGATTCTAGACCTATCCCAATTGATCTTGCGGTGTCACCACCCTTTTCTATTTCCAGCAAGTTACAAAAATCTTAGCTTCGCGATTGCGATCATCAGAGACGATTGACCTGTCGCGTTATGACCAATCAGATTAGCGTTGGATTCACGTGCAAACTCCTGGCTTCCTGAACTCCTGAGCTCACAGCAGCGAGCTCAGAAGACGACAGTCGACTGAAGCTGACAACCGATCGGTAAACTGACCTAGTCGTATGCGCATGCGAATTTTCTTAACTGATTGGACGTTTAAAGAAGACGAATGACATCTTCCGAGCTGTTTTTTGGTACTCCTATGACGCACATGTGTATCGAGTGTGTTGACAAGGATTTGGATGCAGCGTTTCAACGGACGTCTCGTTGGTAGAGTTGGAGATGGAAGAGCGTGGATCTCGGATGGATCGCGGATGGATATGAAAAAAAGAAGTCATCCGCTCGTAAATTTTCGCGAGTCAAAGCGTGGTTGGTCCCAATTGAATCGGTCAACTCTGGAGAGAAAAACGGTGGCATCCGGCGCGCGCTGTGAGGTCAAGTAGACGACCTCGTATCCTGGGTCTTGGTTAGACCCTTGCCTCATTGACGGCTGCGCCCACGGGTCAAACTCTTTGACTCGCGGCCGCTGCCAACTGCCCCCTAGACAACTCCACAATTATTCTTATCGTTCTTGCGTATGTTGTATACATCGTAAATACTACGAGCCTCAGCTCCGGCTTCATTCATGGATTCTACGATTCCGAGAACGAGCTGTTCTGACGCGAGCCTTCAATCAATGGCATGCCTATGACTACCACCTACGGCTGAAACTGAGTAACCAGTAACGTTGCAGGAATGTCTCGGTGAATTATTGCTACGTTTCTTTTTTTTCACTAGTTTCGTGTCGAACTGACATGGAATTTTTTTCCATGTAATTTGTCAATGGCGTGTAATGAATGTTACGTTGTCGGGTCCTGTGGGGTAGTTATTTTGTAATTGTAGAAAGAAGGTACTTGTATGTAAATTAATTTATTTAAAAAATTCTCCTTTTTGAATTCGTATTTAATTTATTATGAAAGTTAGGAATATTTTAGTGCAATATAATTCCAAATAAAACATATTAGGTTTTTATAGATATTAATTGGTAGCAATGATTTAAAATATTGATATTAAATAGTAATATTATACAATTTTCCTATAGTACCTAATATTTTCTCGATATAAAAAAAAAAA
>NIJG01000166.1:220598-233905 GCA_002201625.1 Euglossa dilemma
AGTTTTATAGAAGAAAATCTATGAATTTCTACTCTTCTATAGCCAAAAAATCGTCGAGTGCAAAGGGTTAATTTGATATCGCGGTGTTTTTTGTAATTTATAACACGAAGCTTGGCAGATGAGAATTTTTTTCTTAGTATTAATTAATCGGTTATAACAAGGTATAATCGCGAAAATAAGATGTCCGAAACGAATTAAAAACACGATTTACCTAAGTCTATACAATTTTCATAATTTTCAATAATATCGTTAAAAAAAAATTCGGAATATTCTTCAAGTATAAATAAAAACATATCGTGGTTTCCTTAGAAAAAAAATCGCAAAGAAGTCGATTTTTATTGGCTAGATTACAAGATTACTTCGTAACTGATTCGTCCTCTCGAAAATCAAAAGTAAAATTTCTTTCCGTGTCTTTACCCATTGCGATGCGTGCCGCCAGCATTTATTTATTCTTTCCCTGTTTCCATCCCGCGCTTTTCCTTCTCCACCCCCGAGTTAGTCGAACGTTAACGTTCGAACAGAGAGACATACGAGCGGCCGCTCATTCATTCGGCCATTCGACGGTCGTACATTCATTCATTCATTCGTTTAACACTTTTGTGCTACACGAAGATACGGGCCGTCTGTCGCCGCGGTACACGCCTGGGAACCTCTTAACTGTTTTGTATAACGTGATTACTCCAATCCCGTCTCCGCTCTTCCTGCCCGAGCCGAATCCGGAATAGCTTCTATTAGCTTCCATGAATCGACTGCTAGATCCTCCGTTTCTTCGTCATTTTATCTCGACTCTTCGCGTCTGTATACAGTGGTTCACTAAAGCTGCGTTTCAAAAGAATCCTATTGCCCGGAAAATTTCGATTTTAGCAACGTGTTTCGCGTGTACGCGAAAATGTAACCACTTGCACGCGGAGTGATCTATTTCGCGGTAGAAAATGACAATAGCAGGGGTAAATCACGGATCGGAGTTTCTATGATTCTTTTGCACCTGGAACGAGATCTGTGTTAGCAATGGATAATGTATTCATTTGAATAAGAGATATTTATTTTAACCCTTTGCACTAGAGAAGAGACTCTCTGGCACTATTCGGTTTAATGCTATAAGTTAAACGCGAATAAGCGACAATATTATACGCGATTATCCAACTATAAAGTGAGTGAAAATAATTTCATTCGTTCCAAACGCGAATGTATAGTTTTCTTTGCATATTTTGACGTAAAAGGTATCATCGAGCTTATAGAAACGTAAGAAAAATTTCTTTATAGCGGAAAAGTCTTCGAGTGCAAAGGGTTAAACTTAAAAATGGATCACGTAACAATATAGAAGAAAAACGGGACGATATATTTCCACCTTTTCACGGAGAATAAATTAAAAACACGAAGAGCAATAAACAGAGATCAGAATAGTCTGCTTCAAATAAAGGAAAAAAGAAAGAAAACTGTAAGGAAAGAAGAACAAACGAGAAGTTAGCACAATGACACGATAAAAAGAAGAAGAGACGATACATGTCCACCTTTTCACGAAAAATAAATTAAAAAACAGAAAGAGGAATAAACAGAGATAAGAATATTCTGTTTCAAAGAAAAGAAAAGAGGAAGGAAGCTATAAGGAAAGAAGGACACACGAGAAATCTAACACAATGACACGATAAAATGAAGAAGAGACGATGATACATTTCCACCTTTTTACGAACAATAGATTAAAAAACAGAAAGAGGAATAAACAGAGATAAGAATATTGCGTTTTAAAAAAAGAGAAAAAAAGAGGAAACTGTATGGAAAGAAGAACACACAAGAAGTCTAGCATAATGGCCTGATAAGAAAAAAGAAGAGACGATATATTTCCACCTTTTCACGAAGAATAAATTAAAAAGCACGAAGAGGAATAAACAGAGTTAAGAATATTCCGTTTCAAAAAAAGGAAGGAAGAAAGGAAACTATAAGAAAAGAAAAACACACGAGAAATCTAGCACAATGTCACGATAAAAAAGAAGAAGAGACGATACATTTCTATCTTTTCACGAAGAATAAACAGAAAGACACGAAGAGGAATAATCAGAAATGAGAATACTCTCTCTCCTTGTGTGAAAATAAGGAACTAAAGGAGAAATATAGGAAAAGGTAGGGGAAGGAAGAAAGAAGAAGAGGAAAAGAAAAGGCGAGAACGTAGCAGGATGGAAAGTGGGCGTCTCCGAGAGTGAAGGCGACGCGACTGAAAGCCCGCAAACTGGTTCGCTCCAGACGAGCAATCGCGAGCTCGTAATTGCTACCAACTATGCGGAGGTGGCGAGGAATATGGCACTGTTAGCTGCCGAGCATCTTCTCTTAACCCTTCTTCCTCGCTTAAATAAATTAACCGAGTCATCTTGCGACAGTACGAACACGGCTACTTACATAGGTACGCGGCCTTACGTCATGCGCGCGTGGCCGAGCAACAGGGCACTTCGTACTATCCTTGAATCTTGCACGAAATTGACCGCAATCAAAGTGCCACGTCAACATTCGAGAACCGACGCACCACTTGTCCGGCACGGCCGCGTCACGAAAATCGGCCGCACTTCCGGCCGCGGCCGTTCTTCCGCGGAAGATCGATGACTCGCCTAATCGCGCGAACACATCACCGACCGACCAGCTTTTCGCGACTCGTACTTCTTCGTCTCTGACTGTCTTAAGCACCTCTTCTTTTCTTCCAAACCTTTCCACGTTTAGTTGACGCGGTGTTTTAGAATATCGTTGTAACAACGCGGTCCTCGTTTTATCGCAAGTGTAATGTTAGGTCGTCCCATAAGTTCGTTCTAAGGTGATATTTATTTTCTTCGTTGCATTTTATAAATTATGTCGATGGTTAACGTGTTTGTCAACGAAATAGGAAGAAGTTGGAGAACAAAAGGGAGAGTAAAGTTTTTCGGAATATTTAAAGGTTTATTCGACGTATAATTTTAAATGGTAAAAACCGACACGAATTTATGGGACGATCTAATATTTTCGTTATGGTAGCCTTGGTTTATCGATTTGCCATTGTTGTAGCCATGGCTTTTACTTTTTTAGTTTGAGATTTGCTTTTTTATTTTGTCTCGTTGAAAGAAATTTTGAGTATAATTCGAGATATTCTTTTTTCCTATTAGAATGAGAGTTTGGGAAATAAATATTTTTATTAGCGATTTGGAAAAAGATTTGGAATTTTAAATTAAAACCAATTGCTATCCCTTTCTTTTTTAATTTGATAAAAGGAAATTTGTATATGTAATTTTCGTTTTTGCGATTTAAGGTTTTCTCTTTTTCTTTTTCTATTGTAGTAGAAATTGAAGTTGATCAGGAAATAAAAATTTTGATTGATGATCTAAAAGATTTAAATTTGATATTTATTACCTCGTTTTTATCTTTCATAAATTAAAGTCAATACAATTTATGAATCAACGTGAATTTCTTAATTTTCAATTTGTATTTTCTCTAAACATCGAAAATTATTGGAAAGTAGCAAATTAAAAAAATTATTGTTTGATATTTGAAAAGATTATAGAGAAATATTTCCATTTGCGTAATTTCAGATTTTAAACGTTTCTGGTTTTAAAATAAAAATCGAAATAGTTTGAGAAACAAATATTTTAAACAGCGATATAAAACAAAATTTCAACTTCNTTATTTTAAATTATTCTTATTTATTTAGATTATTCTTTCTTTTTTGTCAAAAGTCGGAGTTAAAATAATTCAAGAATAATTTCAATTTTTTTAGTTCCTAATTTCTTCACCAATTTCAACATCGCAAATCATCGAGAAGTAATAAACTTAAAGCAAAATTCACCGTAAAATTTCAATCTTATGATAGTTATCGTTTCGTGCTAAAAAAAAAAAAAAATAAATCAACCGTCACTTCCGTTTGCATAATTCAAGATTCGTCGTATTTCCTTTATTAAAATGGAAACTGTCATAAGAAGCTGTCATAACGAGAGGTTTGAATATTTTCATCCTTGATTTAAAGAAGATTCAGTCGTCTGGTTATCATTTCCAATTAAAACGTCGCGCATAATGCAAAGCGTTACACATCTCGTTCATTCGCATAACGCAAAACCTAACCGTTTTCCTTTCATTGAGACAATTCAAGGATTAAATATCTTTGTCGATGACATGACAGGAGGTTTGCACTTTTATTGCGCAGTATTTTTCATGCTCGAAAAACACGTTTGAAAACGAGCCAAGCTATAATTGGTTATCGTCTTGATATAAATCGAATCGTACGTTGCTTCCATTTACGTAATTTCACATTCTCCTTTTCGTTAAAATAACATTTGTCTCGTTTGTCAGACCTGTAATTTCGCGTTATCTTAAATTCAAACGAATTATACGTCATTCGTGTCTCCACGTGTCCCTTTACGTCAAAATTCACCTTTAAATAATTTCGCGATTAAATAATTGGCGTTGGTTTAAAAGAAAAGAAATAAATTGAAATTTCCATCGCACAGCTTTGCGATTTCAATTCCCACACGCATTTTCGAAATTAAAATTCGCTTGCAGAGAAACGAATTTGAAAGAAAGGGAAAGAAAAATTGAATTTAAAACAGAAATCAAATTTTAAATCAAAAAATGAATAGGTATTGGTATAAACATATTGAAATTGGATTTTTACACATAGTTAGAGTTATATGTTATGTTTTTTTTTTTCTTTTTATGGAGTTTTTGGATAGCATGAACTGCGCGAACGTAATTATTAGCGACGCTGATGTAGAAGAAGTTATTATGATGTTAGTATTATCAGTACACACATGTAATCACAAAGCATTCATTCAAGGTGTTTTTAATTCACAATTTAACACGCGACACGACATACTTTGTCTCGCATCTCCCGTTATCTCGCAAATTGACGTAATTCCGCGGCAACTGCAACTGAAATTTATGAAAGAAAAATGCAAATTTACGTCAGCTACCGTAAACGTGTCGAATAAACTTACAAACTTATCAAATTATTTCGTAAACTTTAACCAGAGGCGATGAGGAATTTAAAAAGATCAATTTGGAAGTAACGCTGTTTCGAAAGCAATCTCTATCACCGTCACTCCTTTCGTCTAATAAATCTTATCGTTCAAATTCCAAAATTCGAATTTATCTATCTCGAAATTCGACTAATTCTTATAACACGAATTTTCGGAGAATCTTCGATGAGAAACAGAAAATTCATTCGCGAGATTACAGAAAATTAATAAAAGTTGAAAGATTCCTAAAAACAGAATCAATTCGCGTGAATTAAAGAGATTCGAAAATCGGGAAATTTTCAAGAACCGAAGAATACGCATGAAATATTTCAAAAAACCGAAGGATTCACAGGAACCGATAAATTCACGATAACCGCAAGATTTACAAAATCTGAAATATTCACAGGAATCGAAGGATTTACGAAAACTGAAAGACTTACAGAGACCAAAAAATTGTCGAGAACCGAAATATTCACAGTGACTAAAAAATTCACAAGAATCGAAAGACTTATTCACAAGGACCGAAATATTCGCAACTAAAAAATTCGTAACAATCGAAAGATTTCCAATCTTTGAAAGATACGCGAGAACCGCAAGACGCACAAGAACCAAAATATGGTAATTGTCGTAAACGAAAAATTCCCGAGAACCGAAATATTCGCACTAACTAAAAAAATTCACAAGAATCGAAAGACTTATTCACAAGGACCGAAATATTCGCAACTAAAAAATTCGTAAGACTCGAAAGATTTCCAATCTTCGAAAGATACGCGAGAACCGCAAGACGCACAAGAACCGGAATAATCGTCGTAAACGAAAGATTCCCGAGAACCGAAATATTCGCACTAACTAGAAACCCCGCGAAGAATGCAAAATATTGGAAAATCCGAAAGACACGGGAGAACGGTAATACAGAAACGGGGAAAGATCGCGAAGAAATAGTCGGAGGTGAGAGTGGTCCTAAAGAAATGCCGGAACGCGTTCGGAACGAGCGTGAAATCGGCGACCATCGCGACGGAGCGTGATCCCCATAGGCCAGGATTCGTCCGGGTCCCCTATTCTCCCTGCGGCAGCTACCTATGGGGCTATCTACCCCTGCGGGAAGAGGAGACCTTCTGCTCGTAAAGCAAAACCAGTCTATTCCTTTCTCTAAACGTCCGTCGTCTCCGACTGGGGGGAGAACCCAGAGGGGGAGGTCGGAACTGCACGCAACAATTCCCGCAACAATCCCGCGATGCTTTGCCTGTGTGCGCCTATGGATGAAAATAATGTAACACGCTGCCATTGAAATCCATTGACGCGCCACCCCAAACGCGTCCGCACATGTGCGATGCGCCCATTCTATTTATACCAATTCCGAGCCAGAGGACCAGCGCGTGTTCCTGACTCCTGTGAGAACGCAAAATGGCGATGTCAAAATAGCCCTGGGCCATCCCTCCAGCCAGGGACAGCATTCTCCGCGGGATAGATAGCAGACCAGTCCTCAGGATCCGGGTCAGGTTTGATTCGGGTTCGGATAATCGGCCCCGAGATAATTTTCCTCATCGTCCTTCTTCTTTCAGATGCTTCCGTGATCTTCGCTCTTCGAGATGATATTCCAGGAGTGGTTGACACTCTCGGTGATGGCGCGGTGCTGGCGAAACGATGGCACAAGGGCTCCGAAAGGCATCACGGCAACCCTAGCCAGAGGCTCTGCGACGAACGCTGACGACATCGACAATAATGTAATAGCGCAAAGTAATTCAGCGAGTTACCGACTACTTACTAAAATGCCAGGAACACTTATGATCTTTACGCGTTTTCCAGACCCTGCGCGCTGTTATCAGATATAAATAGGGATTACGGGATGCCCACAGCTGTACGAATTTTCTTCGCTACTGTCCGCACGATTTTCAGACATCTTTCGATTAGGTTTCTTCTTTCCTCGATCGAGTGACGCGAATTTTAGCGTTGTTAGGACTTCAGGTCCAACTTGGAAGTCCAAACCAAGCTTGAAAGCCAAATCCGTTTTGATTTGGCGAGGTCTTTCCTTTCTGAATCGAGTTTAAGTAATTTTAGTGCAGCGAAAGAAGCGTATTTTTCAAAGAACTCAGCTTCTCTAGTCTAATATCGGAATGCTTGAACTGATTTTAGACTTTCTTTCGCTTTGAGGTAGGTTATTCTCTCCTGGATCGAATTTAAACGATTTTAGGACAACGAAAGAAGCGTACTTCTCGAGAAACTTTTCTAATAATCCCAATAATGAAATACTTAAACCGAATTTTGGCTTTCTTTCGCTCTTCATCTTGTGACCCGATATTGGAATTCTAATTCTAAAGTTTCTTTCGCTCTTATTACCCAAGTATAAATAATTTAATTAGAGACTTCCGATGGACTCGGGTTTTCTAGCTCACGATTGATACTTTCAATCTAATTCCAGCGCTTCTTTCACTTTTGATTGATCCTTCCTCCGTGAATCAAACTCGAGCAACTCGATTACAGCGAAAGAAGTAACTTTCCACAGGATATCTAAACAATTGTTAAACACGGTGTCAGAGTAAATAAATTTCTTCTTACAGAATTTCTCTGTAAAGTCTATAAATCACTCTATAAATTCGATAGTACTATAACACTGTAACAACGTTCTTACTCAGACACGCTATATATAAACCTAATCACGTCCATTTACGAATCTTCTAAATCCAAATAGAACAGGAGATTGATACAATCGCAATTGATACGTGGATTTTTTAATTCTCTGGCAATTTATGGCTGATGATAAATTTACAGATGCAACATTTCAAAATCCTAATTAAAAATTCTCTACCCAACGTAATCGTTTTCGCGAATTTTTTTCTAACGTACATATAATTAATAATCTCGTTTTTCTATCAACTCATCATTCGACGAGTCATCGTAGACTTTTAACACTAAAACAACCAATCAGGACCTGTAATTTTCCTTTTTCCAATTACCAAACACATATACCAATTTCTAAAAAAAATAGCGATGATTTAATATGAGATAAAACTGTAATTAATATATTTCCTTGTCTTCATCGTTCTCTAAAATTACTATTATCTATATCTGCTATGTTTAGGTATCTATTAAAGATTCGTGGTTTTAGCCTTTTTTCTCATTTCTTCATCTACCGATCGTAGCAAACTTTTTCTAAAAACAAACTTCTCGACTCTTCCCTGTTGTACCAACACCTCCATCTAGACGTCTACGCTTTTATAACTCAAGAGCTCGAGTCGTTAGATCCCTCGACCGGCTAACACTTATTCACGAATAATACGAATTATTTAATTCCACCGATCCACGGAGGATAAATCGTCATTGCGTTCGATTCACTCGTGTTTCCTGCGCTTTGATGTATCTCCTTCGCTCATTTCTTCGTCTACTAAGGCGGGTTTCAGTGTGAAACCAGATAGATAAACGTAGACCTTGGATGGAGCGAAAGGAGAGACGAAATTGGAGGAAAGGGCGCGGAATTGGCGCAGGATCGGCTAAGAGAAGCGTTCCTCGAAGCGGATAGAGAAGAATGTCTATGGTATACACGGAGAAGTAATACGCGCATAGAGTACCCGCCACTTGGAGCAATTGACCAGGCAAGTGTTTATCGTCCCCTTCGACTACGTGATGCTATGCAACATTCGTTTAATCCCGCTTTATATGTCGCTGACAACTGTTATCGGTTCGCTGATAATGCGCAATGGCAGCACGCTAATGTATTCGTGTAATCGCGAGCAGAATTTCTGATCCGCGACCACGGTTGCGTTCATAAATCGGATGCCTGAATAGCTGGAACAGGCCACTTCAAAGACACCGCTGGAGATCTAACGCGATTTCCTCGACGTTTCGAATTTACGCGCTCTTTTACTTCCCTTCGCTGTTCTATACACTTTGCCTTACGTTTTTATGGATTTTTTCGTTTTCTTCTTCTTCGTTTTTCATGTGTTGTATTTATGGGTGTCGAACGGTGATAGTGATTTTGCCGTCGTTGTAAAAGAGCGTCGTGTCGAGTGTAATGAGGTTTGATATCTTAGGAAAATGATAATGGGGGAGGAAAAGCGTTGTGGGGATATGGATTTCGTGAAACTTTATGGGGAGGAAACGATTGCGAATGCGAGTGTGCGATGATGTTTGTTATGGAGAATGTAACAGGTAGTTGGTGTATATTTAGTTCGTAGTAAGGAATTTGGTACATAATATCAAGCGAATTTAATATTTAATAGCAAATGGAAAGTGTTTGTTAATAGAAAATGTTTCAAAAATTGAGTATGTAATGTTAAAAATATTTATTATGGAATATTCAACAAATTTTGTATACTAATATGATATCAAAGAAATATGGCATATGATATTATAGAAAATATTAGTAATAATTAGTAAATATTAGAAAATATGAATTCAATATTTTGTTAAAGAAATTTGGTAATGATATTGAACGAATTCAAAATATAATAACACGAGATATTAAGAAAATTTAATGTATAATACTAAACATATTTAATAAATGTTAAATAAATTTAGTACATAATATCAAACAAGTATAGTATACGATATTAAGTAAATTCAATAGAAAATATGAAACAAAATGAATTTATGATATTTAATAAATTTAATGCAGGATGTTAAGCAAATTTAGTGTATTAAAAGCGAATGAAATTTATAATATTTAATAAATTTAACATGAGACATCAAGCGAATTTATAACATTCGATAAATCTAGTATATAATATTTAGCAAATTTAATACAAGATATTAAGGGAATTAAATTTATAATATCCGACAAACTTAATCTATTCTATTAAAAAAATTTGATATAACAAATTGAGTTCGCGATATTGAGAAAAGTTAATTTAGAATATTGGTAAATAAAATGATAAATTAATAATATGCAAATTTAATCTACGATACAAAATAAGTACCAAGTAAACACGATGCAAACTGAATACTTGTTTAAAATTACTAAGAATCGCGAAGCAGCGTTTATAGTCTAGAATCCAGGGTTCCCGGTCGTCGTGGCGACTGACGGTCTAATAAATAACCGCAGTCGCATGATTCCCACGAGGAAACGGTATCGACAGTTGGAATGGGAGCCTGTAATATAATAAACGACATTTAAAGGCAGAAAGAATGCGAAACACGTCTTTCAGGGACCCCGCGCGGGTCACAATCTCATCTACAGATCCTAATCGGTCGGCTATCTCTTTCCCGTGTGTTCCTCGGCCCTTCAAACGCTTAAACCCCCCGTTCGACGTACGCCAGCGTACGCTATTATCTTATTTACGCCTCATTGTCTCAATGTATCATAGCAATATCCAGCGGCCGCTCGTACCGAGCAACAACACGCTCCTCAGTCGTGTCCACGTGAAAGTAGCCCGCTCAGAGCTTCCAGAAGACCTAAGCTTCGCAGTGCATCTAATCTCTTAGGATTTCCTTTAGCTTTCCCCTCGCTACTTTGATTTTATAGATAACCATTTAGCGAATACAAATTCCACAGTCCGTTGTTGAAAACTTTCAGCTGGTTTTAAACTTTCTTGCTAACTCGGTTACGTCATTTCTTCCTGGATCACGCGAGAGTACAAATTTTGTTAGTCTAATATTGAAACTCTTAACTCTAGATTCATAAACTATTACGTCATCCCATAAATTATAATTACCAATATATTCCAAAATTTTTAGTACCATTACTTATCAGCAACAAACCTTACCAATTTTCCTCGACAGTTTGAACAAAATCACATTTAACTACGATTCTTCAATCTTATTAATTTCCACTAGTAACCCTAATTATAAATTACCAATTATCGCTACTAACTATTGGCAATATTTATCGCTATTACAACAATAGCGCTCGTGAATTTTCACAAACCTATTAGGTCGACCCATGAATTCGTTCCGGTTTTTACTTTTACCATTTAAAATTATACGTCGAATAAACCTTTAAACATTAAGACAAAATTTAGTTGCCCTTTTGTTTTACCACTTCTTCCTATTTCGTTGACAAACACGTTAATCATCGATATAGTTTATAAATTGTGACGAGGAATGTAAATATCACCGCGAACGAACTTATGGGACGACCTAATATATTTACGGTTACATTGTTCATAAACATATGTCTCTGATACACCGTCCGCGCGTCTTTTCTAAATTTTTTCGTGTCGCGCCAGTAGAACTGACTTACATCATTTCGCTTTTCACCGGCGATTTTTCGAGGTTTTTGTTTACTAATATTATCGTCAGTTCCCATGTCTCAATCCTGTCCCTCCATTTTCTCGAAATTCTGAGAGGTAAACAAGTAAAAGATTTTTTTGCAACCACTGCCACTTAACCGATAGTTTTCACATGGCACCAATGTGCAACCACCGGACGTCATAGTGTTAAGGTCACCTAATTTAAGTATTACGGGAGATATTAATAAAAATCTACAAATATTAGTTAGAAACAACTTTCATTGACAATTTAACCCTTTGCACTCGACGATCTTTTGGCTACAGAAGAGTAGAAATTTACACATCTTCTGATATAAAACTGACGTTATTTTTTTGAGCGATAAATAAAGAATCGTATAATATTTAACACGTAAAATTATTTCATTTCGATATCTCGCGTATCGTTGTATTATCTTGAATTTGATATATTAATTGATATGGCTCTCCGAAATTTTATTTTTATTTAATGCTTCAATTATACGATATTAACAGATTTAGTTAACTTATATTAAATCTGTTAGTATTGCGATTCTTTTCAAATTAAACCTAACGTTTGTTTTTTAAAGAAAATATGTGGTTTTCTTTACCATAAATCTGACGGGTGTCCGTAGAAATAGGTATACAAACAAAACCCGTAAACCTAGTGTTAAAATTAACATGAAAAAAAAATTGAAAAAATCAATCTGAGCATTCTAGGCACAAACTACCGCGATGTTCCATACACATGTTGTAAGAGTTCTTTTAGTTCAGGGTGTATGAGAGACGTGTGTTTATGAATCTAGGGTTAAATTGATTCCAAGTTCTTTAGATTTTGGGTAGATAATTCTTTCCTGGATCAAGCGAGAGTAATTTTATTACAGTCGAATTTTGCGACTCGATATTCACACTCTTCAGCTTTGTTTATAGTTTCTTTCATTTTGGTTTGTTCGTCATTTTCTGGATCAGTGTGAGTAATTTTATTTTAGCAAAAATGTAGGTTTTATGAGGAATACAAATTTCAAGGTTTTTCGTCTTGATTAAGTCGTCTTTTTGTGATTCATATTTAGATAATTTAATTGGAACAGAGAGAAGCAGTTTTCCTGACGAATACGAATTTTGTAGCTCAATATCGAAACTCTTGGGCTCGTTTCCAGCTTTCTTCCATTTTGGCTAAGTCATTCCTTCATGGATAAAGTGATAAATTTTATTACAGTGAAGGCAATATGTGTGTCGAAGAATTCTGTGGCTCGATATTGAGATTCTGAAGGATAGATCATTCTTTCTTGCTTCCAGTGTGAGTAATTGTATTTGTGTAAAAGAAGTAGGTTCTTTGTAGTTATTAGAAATTATAACTGTATATGTACGTCGAGTATTTTTTGATACTATTCGTGTTTAAGTGTAAGTACATATGCAATCTTAGGTAAAGATTAGGTTTATTTGATTTCAAGTAAAAATCCTTTTCGAGTAATTTTAAATATTATTATATTAATTATAAATCATTTCTAACTAATCTCAATTATACTTTACATATATTGTATAAGATTTGTTGACTAAATATGTAATATCGTAACGTTTAATATGTATATATAATAAATAGATAATATTGTTTAATTTTGCAATTCAATTCATGATTCATATTGTGCACCAGTTTTTAATAAAAATGTTGCACACCAAGAATAATGCAACTACATATATTACGTAATTTTATTAATCTCGCTTTTAATGAAATTTTATATTACTCGTATTAAACGTATGTTTATATAAAATTCGTTATCGAAATAGGCTTTAATGCGAAAAAGTGTGTTTCACGTTCTTGGAACGAGAGAAAATAAAATAACGCAGAATGACTAAGCCGACTGGACGCAGAACCGGAAAGTGTTAAAGTGGTGTAACGAAAATAAATAGATGCATATAGTAGCGTTTGCATTTGAATAAAAGTCAATATTAACTTTTCCGAAAGCAATAGCACACTTTAGATAAATACACAAAGATAGAATCTGAAACCAGTCATTCTTTCGGATTCGATCGCTCTATGCTCTAGTTCTAAAGAGAAAATTATGGCAGTGGTACAACGAAAATAAATAGATATAGGTGTATAATTATATTCCTATTTCAATAAATATCTATACTAATTTTATTATAACAAATTTTAGTGTCGAAC
>NIJG01000166.1:239902-253445 GCA_002201625.1 Euglossa dilemma
GCTATACTAACCAAAAAACGATACAGTCCTGAAATCTTTCAAGCATCTATTATCGCATTCTTACTCAAAACAGCGAAATCAGCTAAGAAATACCGAAATAAAACGAAATGAAAAATTCCTTCGAATCTACCATCTCTGGTAAATGAGAAATAAAAAGAAAAGAGAAGAAAAATGATGGAAAACAAGCGTTCTTCGAAGGTAACCGTAAAATCGGAATGAACCGAATACGAAAAGGAAGGAAAACTGAACGCGATCGCAGCCATAACTCGGCATCCGTCGACACAAGGACAAGAAGAAGGTTTCGGGTTGCTCGGAAATCAGCAGACAAAGATTTTTAGAAAAGTTTTGAACATTTATTTCGACGATCGTACACGCGTCGCATCCGCGACGCATTCACGATCTTCAAATGTATACATATATACACATATCATGTCTATACCTTACTCGTAACAATTACCAACTATGTACATAATTTAACAACAGCCGACACGCACCTCGTCGACCACGAGCTTCCAAACCCTCGTTCCCGAAAACGCTGGAGAACGGTGGAAAAAAAAGAAAGCCTCGTGGTCCGCGGATCGGCGGCCAGAGAGAGATCATCTACGCGAACTTTGCTTATTTACAACGACATTATATTACTCTTCTACAATTTAAAGATCACATATCGCGGCGGGAGACTGCTCGCCGCTCCGCGAGCCACTGGTGCCCGCGGATCTACCCATATGTACAACTCGAGAAATATAGGGAAGAAAAAAAGTACATACAACATCACCGCGTACGCAATAACTGGGACGAGAGGGAGAGGTCAGCTGCAGAGCGGATTCCTGGTCGTGCGAACTCTAAGCGTTCCAGGAGCGGAACCGCGGCTGAACCTAGACCAGCGAGTTCGTTCAGCTTTGCCTGCCGGTCAGCACGGTGATGGGTTTCAGCAGCAACTGCGGTGGACTGTGTGCCAGAGACCTAGGTTGTTGCACACCGACGGAGTTGCAGATGGTGACCGGTGGCGAGTGAGGAGACATCGGCTCGGGGCTGCTTCCAGGCGACGCTGTGGCCGAGGTCGGTTGACCTAACAGCGAAGGTTGGTTCACGTGGTACCTGGCAGGTTGTTGGTTGTGGCCGAACACCGCGGTACTCTGATGCTGCTGATGCGCCGCCAGAGATCTCAACGTGGAGTAGAAGTCGTAAGGACTCCCCGAGACAGGGATACCAGAGGCAGAGATGCCAGTAGGGTAGCCAGCTGCTGTCGGTGGCTGCAACAGCCTCTCCATGGAGAACGGGCCGTGTTGCGGGGGTGCAGCAGTGGCTGGCAAAGGCTGAGGCTTGCAGGGTAGACTGCTAGCCGAGCTGGTCGCAGCGCCAGGCAGCAAACTAGCTGGATAACCTGCCGGAGTGGTGTAAGCACCGGTTGCTGGTGGATATCCAGCAGCTCTGTGAAGGTATGGCAGCGTGTAGAGAGACGCTGGCCAACCTGGTGGCGCGTAAGCGGACGGATACAATCCGCCTAGCACGACGCTTCTCTTAAACGCGGCTAGCCGCGACCTAGACGCCGCGGTGGTCCTCCTGCGAAGCTTGCCCGTGGTCCCACCGATGAACACGTCTTCCGAACTGGGGTCCAGCATCCAGTAGTTCCCTTTGCCCGGGTCGTCGTAGTGGCGAGGGACTTTGACGAAGCACTTGTTCAGAGACAGGTTGTGTCTGATGGAGTTCTGCCAGCCTTGCTTGTTGTTCTCGTAATAGGGAAAGTGGCGCATTATGTACTCGTAGATGCCGTTCAGGGTCAGTCTCTTCTCGGGACTCTGACGGATAGCCATCATGATCAGAGCGTTGTAGCTGTACGGTGGTTTCTCGCACTTTTTCTTGTCGTCCGGCTGACGATCCTTCGGATCTTTCTGCTCGGTGGTGTTGACCGAGTTGGCTGCGTTGCGAGAGCAGTCCAAGGGTGGCGTCTCGGTGCCACCGTCGCCTGTCACGTCTAGATCGCTGGAGTCCTCGCTGTCGTCGACGTGACTGATCTCAGGGGACGCGGATCTACTGACGGCTGGCGCCGGGGTGCCGGCGCAGGCCTCTGGTAAGATGCTGCGGATGCTGAAGCTGCTCTTGAGGGCAGCTCTCGGCGGCGGCGACGCTGTCACCGTTTGCTGCTCGCTCGATCCTTCCATATTCACCATTCTTTCCGCGAGTCTCGGGGTCGGGTATTCGTCGCACTTCTCGGAGTATCGCGAAACTGCCGGAGCGAGTAGTACCACCCGCGGTGGACAGGTGAGAGGTGGGAACACAGAGCGAGAGTTCACAGAGGAAGCAATGATGCACAGCACTGTTCGCGTAGCGTGAGAATGTTTTTATAGTCCTTCGGCGTCCTCGGACGTGGATGTTTCGCAAACGACGCTCGATGTTGCCCCAACGGAGCGGTGCCGCGTATTTGCCGTCATCCCCGCCACGCGCGGTATATATACCGTGTCGGAGGCCACGCCCACGACGCTGTGCGTCGCGCACACAGCGAGAACGCGAGCCAATCGCGGCGATGGCCGAGAGCCTTCCACCGGCGACGTCCTTTCCCCCCACCAGCGCGGTTTGCGGCCAATGTTTGACAGTAAACTGTGCAAACAGCGCGGAGTTACGACGAGGGCAGGGATTTGGAAGGTGGCCGATCGCAGTCGGCCGAGGAGTGGGGAGCGCAGCCGCGACTAAACTCCAAGCCGCGAACCAAGCGTATACAAACAAATCCAAACGCGATATCTGTATTTCTACGCCCTCGTACGCCGCTACAGCGGCCCACTCTCCGCGGGGACCACGTTGCCTGGCCACGCGTGAACACACCGCGCCGATGGGGGGTGAATGCCCTTTGTTGCCGCTCTTTCACCCGCTGCCACTGCTCTTCGATCCAATCGTACAACCTTCGAAATCGATACCCTACCGGTCATTCCTTTCCTCATCCCTTTCCTCCCTTTTTCTTACTCTTTTCTAACCATCTAATCGCTTATTCGCCAAGGGTCTCGGTTTTTACGGGAAATTAACACTTGGATTGCGGATATATTTCGCTGCCAACTTAAGCGTGCAGCGGGCGTTTTCTCGTGAACCGCACGGGATTTTGGTAAAATCATTCGGTATAATCGAAGTAAATCGAAAACTACTTCGTATTTATCAAGGAACAATTTTTATTTTACACTTAAATATATATATATAAAGAAAACAATATTAAAAAGCTCGCTTCAAATTGACAAAACACGACTTGTACGCTTTGGAGGTAGGAGTTCCTACTAGATTGAGGAGCAAGCAACTCAGGAAAAGACCGAGTAACTCGACAATCGAAATTTCTGGGAAAAAAGAATGCGAAACGTTGTCTAGCAACGCAACGACACACTGATAATGTGTCACATATGTGACATGTGTGCGTGATATTGTATATAATTGCATTGAAATTATATAATTCTCGCTATCCACCACAAATCTACTAAATACGTATTTTTACGTGACCCGAGCTCCAGTGACAGACTGCGAAAAACGTAAAAGTACGTTGCCCGTAGTTCAAGTGTTAAAGAAATCTTCGTCGAGTTTTGCGAATTTCCACGCTTTGAACGCTTTAAAGTATTGGCACTTTAAAATGTGTTAAAATTGCGAATGTATTTTTATTTCGTCGATATCGTGCTTTAAAAGAACTAGCGAAAATAAATTTTTCTATTAGAAGAGAAATGCATGAAGAAGTCAAAAATTAATTCGAAATTATCTTAGATTACTATAACGTTTTAGATTTTATATAACAGAGCTATAAACAGGGTATTAAATCGATTTGACACGAGAATATAATTTGAAAAATTCTTTGTTTACTATCGAGCACTTGGCATAACCGTTTAAGTTTCTGAAATGTACGTTTATCTTATTCTTTTTCGAATTATATCGATCACTATCGTTCATTCCTCATCATCATATTCATTCGCATCTTTATAATCGTCTCTGTCGAGCTAAAATATACGCTTATTTAATCCTAATAATCCTACGATAATAACAATAGAATAAAAATAATATTCTTTATAACAGACACTTAGAATAACATTATTCCTGAAATGATTTAACCACACCTGCAACACTAATAATTAATAAATACAATAGATTTCAATAGAGGTGTCAAAAGACACCTTTCAAATTTTAAGTTAACATTATTCTCTAAGTTTAATCATTTCTCCAGATTTAAATTTTTGTACAACAGTTGTCAAATTAAATCAGTAATATCATTCTCCTCCAGCTCATCCTGGCTTTAAAAATGTGCATATAATATCAAAGTATCTTCCGTTACAACTGAAATTGGAATTCCCTAATCAGATTACAGTTGATATGATACTGCAAACTGGTATTGATGTTTATATGTAAATCCATTTAAATTAGACACTGTTATGAAATCCTTAAAGTGTGAAAAGACGGTAAAAATAGGTAAACACCAAATTGTGGTAGAAATAGTGTTAGTAATAATAAAATATTATTATTATTACTAATACTTAATAATAAATTCGCAAAGATAACCCAAACACGCGCATCGCTCCGTTTACCCACAGCATAAAACCATGACCAGCGCAAGGAAGCCATGGTAAACTACGAATCCACATCTGTGATTCAGAACATACCTGCCGAAATAACAATTACCTTCCTAACTTCTAGCGCAATATAAAAATCCACGGAAAGCATCGTGATCGCGATCGAACTCGGATTCGTCGTAACAATATCCAGCAATTAGCTCTATCCTCCGATTAATCCTTCGCCGTTAAACATCGCCGGCATTAGACCGGTTCCCAGAAGCGACGCTGTTGACACGAGTTTCCGGCAACGAGGCAGTACACGGAAATTAAAAAGCGGCATTCCCAGCACTTCCAGGATCAATGGAACGTTCTAAGTAGCCCTAATGGCTTTTCCACTACTACCGTGTAAATTGCGGATTAGAAAAGGGAAGGAGGCGTTAGTCAGAGAGAGACAGATAGAGGGGTGGTTAACCCTATCCGCTGAAATCGGATAAACTTTGCCCACGGCCATTGTTTCCCGTCATTGTACGCTAACAGGATTAACTTGCCAAAGGAGGCCATGTTCGATGTCCTTGCCACCTGCATAGGAGTACGGTGCTCCTTTCATTCGTCATTCCGCTATTGTCAGACTCTGAGGTCGATGTCGTGCACGGATCCGAACGGTTTCAACCTTACTTCCTAATTCCCACACTCGCGGTTCTAAAGACTGGGACTTCCAGGTCATAACTTCTACCTTAGGACTGGCCTAATCACGAAATTCCCGTGGAAAATTCGAACAATGAATGTTAATGTTACTGTTATCGCCGGTATGCTGCGCGATCACTTTTATATACAACACGGGCTTCGCTGATCTTTCCTAATGAAAGTTCGATGAATCAGGGATTCGGGATTAAATTGTTCTTGGATTACGAAGAGGTTTAGTTTTCAGATACATTAGGATCGTGTATATTCCATTCGCGGAATTTACTTTTGCCAAATTATTAAGATTAACCGCCCTTGCTTTATGACTTATCTTTCAACAAAAGCGACACCAAGGTCGTTGGCTGAACGTTCGAAACTGTACGAATCGCAAACTTCCTATGATTTGTATATACACGCGCGCGGTACAATTAACTTTGCAAGATGTTTGATAAATAGCTACGATTAGTTGATTATTGAATAGGAAAAAAGATTTATTGATGCAAATTGGCCCGATAGCCTTACGACGCCTTTGAGGCGTCATTGTAAGCTAAAGGGTTAAGGTTAATTACGATTAGGCTCGCGCGTGTTTGCGATACCGAATGTTCTAATGACACGTATCGCGAATACACGCAATTCTTGTGTATGTACATACTCGTATCTTCGTGTGTGGATTTTAGACATGGTAGTTTAGGATATTACCGGTTTAGAGTTGTTCGTATCCATTTTAAGTGTTTACATACGTATTATTACCAGTTTATAGTTGTTCGTATCCATTTTAAGTGTTTACATACGTGTTTCTCTGTTTGGAATATCTTGTATTATGGATACTAGGTAAATATGTATATAATGTCGATAATTACCACGTATGTAAATAGCGAGATATCTATAAATTTGTGTAGATATTTACTTTAACGAATTGGTAAAATTGTTAAATAAATATCTAATACATACATCGTGTACATACTTCTAATAACATTTTTCATTTCTTACTAGCTAAATTATATTTCACGTTTTTTAAATAAAATATTTATGCACAAGTATCTAAATAGTAACTTGAATAGTAAAAGGGAAAGAGAATTAACACGATGCAAATATAAAAAATTTTTTATTTTCGTTAATAACAAAGAAAAGTGGAATAATTTTTAAAAATTTACGAAAAGGTGATGCAAATATAACAAATTTTTTATTTTCGTTAATAACAAATAAATATCGTATATATATTTTCTGAAAATACATCGAAATAAGATTAACACGATACCACTATCTTCGCGTATAACAGAATTTGTATTTTCGTTAATAATAAAGAAATATAATTTTAAAAAAATGTACGAAAAGGCGATGGAAACTACGAATCGACTATCGACATGTTTTCGCAATAGTTGCCACAGCTACGTCCAAACGTCTCTTTAACGACCACACCGAATTAACATCGCGTTTAAATCATCAATGCAGTTGCAGACAATCGCTGACGAGGTTCAATTGAATCGTCTGGATGAGATAATGGCTACCTGTGTGTTCTGAGCCCAAAGACACGTTCGACACTGCTGGTCGGCACGTTTGATCTAATGCCATTTCACGGACGCAGCAGCACGTATGGTAGTTTTTAGGGCGATGGTCGTTAATTCTGGAAAAAGGGCACCGATGCCTCCTCGAAAACGATGCCTTGTAGATTTCAGCCCTCGATGGGAAAGCTCTTGGTGGTCCAGCTCTTGGTGGAAACGTAGAATTTCCTTCGGAAAAACAGCTCGTTTCGACCTCCGAAATATTTGAACAAGCGAATGAGATATAACTGTACTATTGAAAAGCATAAACCGTCTCTTCGAAATAATTTATACATCCATTTGCAATAACTTTTAGCAACGAAATTGATCGATTTGTGAAACGATGATTCATTGCATAAATGATACTCCTTTTCCGATAAAATTCGCTCAAATTTGAGAAAATGACAAGTAAAGAGATTATTAACGTCTTGCACCACGATTTAATTGCGAAAAATTATATATCGAAGTAGTATTTAATTATAGTTAATCGCTATATACCTACTCCATTCACGATACAATTAAATAAAAATTTTAGAAATTCTTCAAGGCTTGTGAAGTATAATTGTGATTACGTGGATTAGCGAAGCTTATAATCACGAAATTTGCTAGAGTTAGACTCATCATCGATAGTCCAAAGGGTAAAAAATAATAAAAATGGAGAAATCAAGGAAAGATCTCTCTCGGTATTATCTTTATACGAAAAATATCGATAAACTCACTATAACCATAAGATCACGAAATATTTTAATATTTTTATATCATATTTTTAGTACATTTTTAGTAGACTGTTTACAAATTTAAAATTACTAACAAAACCTGATATTTTTATATCATATTTTATATTTTCATCATATATTTTATTACACGCATTAAACTACTAAGCTTATCTAAATATTTTATTCAGTTCTGTACCCAAAAGTGGAAAGAAAATTATATTAAAATAAATATAATTTTAAATCCATTTAAAATTATAAAAATAGTGGATTTCTTTTCCCCAACCTAATATTAAAGAAATATAAAATCGCATTGCTTCTATTTCATGCAAGTATAAAATTAATTTAATACCATAAAATTATTCCTAGAAGCTTCATTTGCTCTATTAACACACCTAATTCAAATATTTACAATTAGCTGCTTCATTTTTTAAAGCTAACCTTTTTAGAGCACCTGACAGCAGGTGTTAATATTGTTGCATAGAGCAGGATTTCAATCATGGTCTTTGTATGATTATGGTACCATCAAGTATGATTAGTCAACTGTGTTCTAAAACAGGGGCGTCCAATCTTTAAAAGCTTTCCTAGGCCACCATGGTAGAAAACGAGTTGTTTTAGGCCACACAGAATATAATGCTAATGATGATAGCTGATGAACAGAAACAAAAGTAATTAACATATTTAAGTTATTTAAATTTTATTAATTTATGATCTTTCTATGATTCATAGATTTTTTTCATCATTTTATATATAAAATTGAGCACCCATACTCTATAAATTATGTCTATGTTGCTAGTATTTAAAGATAGTAATTCGAAGACTTTCTGCTACAAAGTCGCCGATATTTTTAAAACGCTACATAAGAAATCGCATAAAAATTAAAACGTAGAATTGTTTCACTTCGACATTCCACGCAAAATTTAATAACTGAGTTTACTTTACTTTACTTTTAACCCTTTGCACTCAAGGGGTGATCCCCACTCGTGATTTAATCAGATTCTAAAAGTCGATGTTATTTAACACTAGATTTACGGGACCTGTTAATTTGACGGCTACGATATTACCAGATGTAATTAACTTATATTAAGTCAGTAAATACTGCGATTATTTTCTAATTAAATCCATCGTTTGTTTTTTAAAGAAAATACCTGCTTTCCTTTAACCTTAAATCTAACGAATGTCCGTAGAAATATCCAAACAAAGACCGGCCGTAAACCTAGCGTTAACCCTTTGCACTCGAGCGGCGACTCTCAGTCGCCATTTAATCAGATTATATAGATCGATATTAATTGATGTATCAAATTTCAAATTACCCACCGATGCGTGGAATGTCAAGATAAAATAGTTGTATGTCTTAGTTTTCATAGGATTTCTTATCGTTAACTTTATAGTACAAGATTTTCGAATTACTATTTTTCTGTAACGAAAAAATCACCTAGTTCAAAGGCTTAATACGTCAAACTTCAAATAAAGTAAACTCAGTTATTAAATATCTTACTCCTATGAATTTGTAAATTCATTTTCCCGAGTAATACCCGTGAGGATACAACGTCTTCGAAAGTCTGCGAAAAGCGAGGCCTTGGGAAAAAGGCACGTGACAAACGTGAAAAAGGGACGACAGAGGACACGGTGCCATTCGGTTGGGCCCCGAAACTGGGCATCGCGAGGGGCTAGAAGCGGTCCTCTGGCACGATATCTCTATAAGCCATGGAACTGGTGGACCCCCTATCGCGCAAACGTCGTCACCCCGTGGCGACCCATAGATTTAGTTGCATCCTAGCTTGCGCCCACCTTCGCGGTGCTTTGCTGTGCTTCCTGTGATTTCCTTGGCCGATAGCTTCGACCGACGTCGTCGCTGCGATCAACGATTCACTTGGAAATTTACGAGACGTATTAGCCATTGTCGCGCTAAGTGGATTAACGTTGCCCGAGCAACGGTTCTCTCCGAATTGCGGTTGTCCGCCTTTGTTACGTGTCCCGATCGAGCATACCAGTTCCACGTAACCTAGAGTACGTCTGAATTTCTCGGTTATCCCTCAATGGGAAGACATTAGGTTAATGGGCGCGCTGATCGAAGGGAGAAGCCTCGCGGTGTATTGCTTCGGCTTCGATCGAACCCCTCACTACCTGGACGGTACGGCACAGGTTCACGGAGCGTATCGAATCTTCGTCCCAGAACGTTCATTGCTTCATTATTGTAGGAGAAATTCGGGTTAGTCACGGCTGGAAAAATCGGCTGGCCCGTTAGCTTTTCCGTGCATCGGGAAACTCGAGGAGACCGGTCACAGGGTCTGAAATCGAGCTGAAAAGTGTGTGAAATGGAAAAATAACTCGCGTTAGTTCGGTATTAAATCTTGGGAGTTTGCAATTTTCGGTTAGAGAGGATTGGAAGTTTTTACTTAGTCTAAATCGAAAAAGTATAGGTTACGTTCCAAAACCAAACGAAAGAGAAATGAAAAATGTTTAATATAAATTTTCTTCGGTTAGAAAAGTAACGAAAAATTAGAAAAAATCGCCAATTCGGAGTTAGCTCGACGAAATTTCGAATAACATTTACTTAACCAACGATCTTTGCGGCGAAAATTTGAAAGGTTCGCAGATTTGAAATCAACACGCAGAAATCTCGAGTAACATCGTTAACAAGAAAAGTTTCTTAACCAACGATCTTTGCGGCGAAAATTTGAGAGGTTCGCAGATTCGAAATCAACACGAAGAAATCTCGAATAACGTCGTTAAAAAGAAAATTGACTCAACCGACAATCCTCTGGTGGAAAAGCAGAAAAATTCGCAGATCCAAAGTTAGCACGAAGAGAGCGGGCCCTATAAATCCTGCGCAGTCCCATTTCCCAGGTTGCAACGCGAGCTGCGAAAGGAGCAACCGTGGCGAATCTCGGGTCGCCTGGCCACTCATTACGTCATGATTAGAAGTGTGCAGCACGGGCTGTAGAGGCCGCCAGCGTCGCTCCGGGACGCCGGACGTCCAGCGGCGCGTCCGACGTCTCGGCAACTTTCCGGGCGTCCCCGAAAGGTGGCCGTTTTCCACGCCGTTCGAAATCGCTTTTCCGTGGCGCACGACGTCTGCGTTCCCATTATTTCATCCCCTTGTCACGCAGCCGCCTTTAGAGGCCCGCTGAGGCCCGCAGGTAACCGGCAGAGGACCAACAAACGACTCTATTTGCTCAACAAAGCGGGCTGGCGTCCCGATCGTTCTCGCTACACGCGAGTTAAGCAGACGATCGCGATTCGACCACGTGTCTTCAGACTACAAACGCGGTTCCATAATCGATGAAACGCCATTCTAGCTTCCCTTTTCCTCCAGCTAGACGATTAAACGAGTTCCACCGTGAAAACAGCAGCCTCAACGGGGAAACTTTGGACAAAGGGTAAGTTACTCTGATTTTTGTTACTCAGATTTTAATTGGTACGCGTGATTGGTATTGTCTGATTGGATCATCCAAGAACTTTTGATAGATGTAAGTAGTATACTCTGGTCGTCAAAGAAGGTTTAACCTTAGAGCGATGACGTAAATACGTCGCATTCAGTTCTAACGATAGTGGTGATGTACAGCGAAGAGCAAAACTGAATATGTAGCGTGTTAATATTTGACGAGAAACAACTTTGCGAGGAGATATCGTACGATAACATTTGCGAGACCGATATAAAGGGCAAGGCCTGTACTTTAACACACCCTAATTTAATTTCTACGTAAAAGTTTTTAGGATAAGGAACAAAGACGATTTTTCGTTTGTAAAATTATAAAAATTCGAACACTGATTTAGTCTTAAAAATTTGTTTTCGAGGCCCAATTACCATAAAATAATAGCAATTCCTGCAGTTTTCGATATTCCTGAACTTAATATAACGTATGCGTATATAATATCTAAAAAATTATCTGGTTGCTGCCCTTATAACGGTATATTTTCTTGAACTGGATGACTAGATTACAAATCTGTAAAGATTCAACTAAATTCATAACCCGAAAGAGTTGCACTCTCCTTGCAATTAATTATAAGTGCACGCTTCTCGGTAAATATTCAAAATCGATCTTCTCCACAACGAAAATTCGAACGAAAAAATTTAATCCTTTATTTTATCTTATTTTATATACTACCGTTGCAGGGACACCCTGTATAAGACCCTAATATCTAAAAATAAAGCTCGTCATAGTTGAAGAACAATCCACGCGGTTACCCGTGTCCACGATTCGTCAGAATTTCATTAGCAAATATCAACGAAACCCTCGTTGCATTTGAGGGTCATCGCGCAGCACAATGGCGGCTGCTAATAACAGTAAGGTTTGGATTAGGTTTAGGTTAATTTGTCGCTTAGAAACATTATCCACCTTCGTAGCGCGTTATCAGCTTGTCTGTGACAAATTATACCCCGTTCAACGAGAATTGACGGGAAATACAGACATCGACCGTGAACTCGAGTTATTTCGAGGAAAATTTCGACCGATCGCATCGCCCGTTCGAATACCCTTAACGCCCGTGAATTTGACGGATGTGTTGCTTCAATTATACCATATTAACAGAATTAATTAACTTAGAGTAAGTCTGTTAATATTGCGATTCTTTTCAAATTAAACCCTTCGTTTATTTTTTAAAGAAAATGTATGGTTTTCTTTACCCTAACCCAAACGGGTGTCCGTTGAAATAGTTATACAAAAAACCACCGTAAACCAAGTGTTAAGAACAATCCAAATTAATGCGGTTTAGACGAAACAATTGAGAAATAAAGGAAAAACGTATAATACTGTGAAAAATGGTGCTATCCACGAAAGTCACTATAGTAACGCGTCGTTCAGAGTGATGATATCCGCGAAAACCACTATAATGGCGTGTCGTACCTAAGAGATTAATTCTAGAAATGTAAAGTAGCACGATTTTTTCTTCGGAAGATCGACGAGGGTTAAATGTTCGAAGAAGGGTTGATATTTTACGCGAAATTAGATGAGGTAGGAAGAGAGGATTACTGGCGAATTTATCTAGCGTTAAAGGAGTGACAAAAACGAATCGGTGAAGCCTTGATTATTGATCGATAAATCATAATCGTATTAGAATTGTAATTCGTTGCTATATATCTCGAACTATAGTAAATACCTGTCACGAACAGCTCAACTGTAGGATTTTTGGAAGAGGCAAACAAACGAAACAGGACCCAATCTAGAATCGATACAGTGACAGCCTAAGCTGCGTTTCCAAGCGAAGTTACGCGAAGGATGCCTTGTCCAGGAGTTTTCCCAGGCCGCGGTCAACGAGTCAAGCGGATGATCTCGCTCGGGAAACGTCTGCCAAGACGCGAGAAGCGAGGAAAGTGTGAAAGATGGAAGGAAATCCGTGGATCCGTGAACTAAGCCCGGCTGAGAAAGGAATAAAAGACGGGAAATAAGATAAACCAGCTAATCTTCGACCCCTTCACGAGGAGATGATCCACGGTCCCGGGGAACGGGTTGAAGCGTTAAAAAAGAAGGACCGGAGGAGTCCTTGCGGATAAGTGAAATTTCGCGAGAAAGTCAAGAAGAATCTGACGTCTGGTTTTTAATGCGATTTGGACAACTTAAAAAGTTAAGCAGCATTGGCCTGTCGGAATCGATTCGTTAATCCGTCAGGGCCTGACTTCGCGCGGGTCTTGCGGTTTGAGTGACAGATTCGAGGTTTCGCCGAGCTCATGCGGTGCTTTTGGTATGGTATAGTCATCGCGTCGAGTAAATATTGTTCTTCCGAAGATATGACTGTTCCTGCAATTTTATACCGACGCTGTAATGCGAAATATTGCTAAGGTTAAGATTGATTTGTATCGTAACTCGAAATATTCTTCGCGGTATTTGCTTTTTTTTTTTTTTGTAAAATATTGCTATAGGGTAGAATAAATGTTGTTCATTAGAAAGTGCAACTATTCTTATAATTTAATATTGACACTATGTAAAATATTATTAAGGTTAGAATTAAAGTTATATTATCGTATAATTTAATTGTTTTTTCTCTTTTTTCTTTTTAAAATATTGTTATTATGTAGAAGAAATGTTGTTTACCAGGAAGAATAGATATATTTACAGCACTGTTGTTGATACTACAGTATAAAATATGATTAAAATAT
>NIJG01000166.1:271457-282443 GCA_002201625.1 Euglossa dilemma
GCTCACATTTTTTAGTTTAACTAATACCTGAGAAATAATAATTTCTATTAAATTTAATTATAATTTAAATAATAATTTCTCAAATAAATTGATCTATAAAATAATAGTATAGAACCAATTTAGAATGAAATAGATACAACGTCGACAAACACGATACTATAGTGATCGGAAAACGGAATAAAATTTCAACAACCTGTGAACATGTTCATGAACCAACGAACATGTAACTTCCGAATGACAAAACGAGGAATTAACGCGAAGGAAATAACTCACGGAATTGTTAAAAGCTTTGATAGTCGATCAACGACGGCACTTCGTCCTTTCTGTTTATAAATGTTCCTCGGTAATAGAATAATGAATGGATGAATCAACTAATCATCTCGTGAACGCATCGCTCCATTCGTAACTCCGGTTCTAATCTCGTTAAATAAGATTTACGTCCGTCGACTCGGTAGTTCTACGAAATCTGGCTCAAGTAACAATCGGAGACTATCATTTTACTGACTACGGTACTTTAAAGCAACAACGTGTAAATAAACCATAGACACTGGTTTATTTGATCAAACGGTGTGCTTACACGAAACTAAATGGAACGGTTAACGTCGTTCCGAAGGGACCCTTGCTAAAGCGTTTACCGCTAATCCTAGTAGTTTTTGTTTCCTAAACACTCTTGGGTGTACGCGTACATTTTCACGTTTTTTTAAACTTTTATACCGAGCCAAAGAGATACACCCGGAAATAAAAATTTTGCTAGCTATAATTTATGATTCGATTGAAAAGTAACGAGAAATATTGCGATGAGTATACTAAATAAATTAACAGACTGACCTTGTTGTTAATTCCAGAGAGTAATAGAGGAGCAAAGGTACAATGAAACAGTTCCTTTGAATAATTATTGTACACGTAACATGCAATAACTTTTGCAATAACTTCACTAACTTTTGTGTTTGAAATATATTTTGGTAATATATTTATTATTATTTACATATGTTACTTTTTAATATTATTAATATTTGTATAATATTTGTTATTTTTAATACGAAGTTTAGGCTAGTGAAATTATACTTACATCCACGAGAGAATTTCTTTCTATGCCAGAGTCAAAATGTAATTTAAGAGTTAAAATAATCTATATATATATAACATTTGTTTATTCGTACCCATTTGAAAAATATAGCACATCGGTATTAAAAGAATAAATATGGATCATTTCATCTTATACTGCAACAAATGTTCTCTGAGGGATTGTATTTTAATATCAATCTCTCCTTTATAGTAGATGACTCAAAGAATTCAAGTGATGCATTGCAACTGCCAAAATTTGTAAAATAAACTGTTGCTGTACGATTTGAACCGATGTAAAAATACATTTCAAATGAAAGAAATTATTTCGAAGCTAGAAGTTTCGAGAAATGTATAAGATTATACAAAAATAATAACAAATCACTAAATGTAACAAAGAAAAATTATTTATAATAATATTCCAATTATAGTTAGAGTGATATCTTAATTAAAATCACATTAATATTACAATTATAATTACAAAAATATTTCAATGTAAATTACAATAATATCACAATTATAGTTAGAATAATATCATAATCATAGTTACAGTATTATTTCAGTTAAATTATATGCAATTACGATTAGAATTAAAATTAAAATAATATCACAATTCGAATTTCAGTAATATTAGAATTAAGTTACAATAATATAGCAATCGAGACGTAATGTTACATAGCAATGCACGAAAATAAGCATGTAAGGAAATATTATCCCGAACGATAATAGCTCCTTTTTGGAACATGTTCCCCTTGTATAAATCGATCCGAGGGTATAATTATTCGAAAAGGCGTAAAAAAAAGGAGGCCGGCAACAGAAGCTTATTTGTCTGCCGAATCACGCGCACAGACAAGCGAGCGAAAACGTTGAGAAGGGCGATCGCGCGTACTCGAGACATAGTATCCCGAAAAAATGTTCTCTCCTTCGCCGAGAAGAGACCGTTTACATTGGTGGCTCGCGGTTGGTGGCGGTGCTTCAAAGCGATCGCGTGTTTTGCTAACATCCCCGAAAACAAAGTGTAAACTAACTAGACGTCCACTCGGTGTTTACTCAGCACCGAGAATCCCGCCGCGGGAGAGCCGAGTCGTTCTCGATGCAATAACAACCGTGCTTGCATCTTTTTATCGTGACTCGTGGAACGTCGCGACCGAACGTCACCGTGCCTTCCGAATTTCTCAACCTGTCGCGTAATGCGACACTACTCCCGACGCTAGAGACATCTCTCGGTCGCGCGGCCAAACTATTCCGAGAATAACCTCCGACGCGAAGTTCTATCCTCGAATCAACCAGACGCGTACCTTCGTAGTAAATACGCGATTGTATTTCCAACTGAGATTTGCGTTACGTAGCCGTACGGATCAGTAGCTTATCGAATCTAAAAATTCTGACAACGCGATCGTCGCAGTTTTGTGAAACGTGGTTCTATTCTCGAATCAACCAGACGCGTACCTGCATAGTAAATACGCGATTGTATTTCCAACTGAAATTTGCGTTACATAACCTTAGCAATGAGTGGCTTATCGATACGGTACGTCTATCGAATCTAAGAATTCTGACAACGCGATCGTCATAGTTTTGTGACGCGAGGTTCTATTCTCGAACCAATCAATCGCGTACCTGCATAGTAAATACGCGATTGTATTTCTAAGATTTATGTTACGTAGCCGTACCGATCAGTAGCTTATCGTATCTAAAAATTCTGACAACGCGATCGTCGCAGTTTTGTGACGCGAAGTTCTATTCTCGAACCAATCAATCGCGTACCTGCGTAGTAAATACGCGATTGTATTTTCAACCGAGATTCGTGTTACGTAGCCTTAGCGACCAGTGGCTTATCGATACGGTGCGTCGATCGAATCTAAGAATTCTGACAACGCGATCGTCGCAGTCTTGTTTCGGCGTCTCTCCGCGAAGGAATTCGATCGTGAAATTTGATCGTTCGACGAAACCTTGATAAACCCTCGATTGGATTCCGAGTAGAAAGCACTGGGAGTGAGTGATTTCGGTCGAACGATATTAACGCGGTCCTTAATTGCGACGCATATGGTGCGTCAATTAGGTTATGTAAACGAGGCCATCTTTATTTTTCGGTCTTCGGATTTGATTACCGGAAAAATGTTTGATGAATATGAATTTCGAGTAGAATTTTATTGAAACGTGTGGATTGGAATGGTTTTTCTGAAATATACTAAAAGAAATATTTTTATTTCTAATAAGAAGAGTACCGATAAAAAAGAAATTAAATTATGTTATTAGAATATTAAATACAACGGCTCGTTAATTAGAATTAACTTACTTTAATTAGAATTAATTATATGAAGAGAATATATTTCGTTAATTAGAACTACCCTTGCAATGGTAAAAATTTTCTTATTCTAAAGAAAATTACCATTATTTCACAGTAAAAATACTAATTTACGTTAAAAATGTATCATATACTAATTTAATACGTTATTTATTAAAAGAATGAAATCAATCTCGTTAAAAACGTATGCGAAGTATATTATCGATTATGCATTTCCACCATCTAGAATTGTAGCGCAGAGTTACAACGCATAAGTGTTGACACGCAGATGTAAATATAAGGATGAACAGCAACGGTTTTATGCGTGTAATATTATCCGTGAGATTTACGGCGAAAACACGGACGAAACGTATGATTTAAAGCTAAACGAAAATACTTGGAAGTTTGGAGGAAAAAACACGACAAAGCTGCCCCGGAAGAGGAGGGCTGGTGCGTGTCAGTTGGTAGGCCGATCAGAGAGTGGAGCAGCTTCTAGGAAACTCGGCCAGCGCTATTGGATCGGGTGAATTCTTGACAAGAAAAAAGGAAATGATCGAGCAGGCCGCACAACCGCCACGCCGACGATAAACAAACTACTTCGAGGGGGCAGCTCCTCTGGATCTTTGAAGATCCGCCGTTGATTAATTCCAGTAGGCAACAGCCAAGCCAGTCGAGTCGTCGATATTCTGGAACACAATTAGAACACGAATCGATTCTCAAGGATATTTCCCTATTTTCTACGTATAACACGTTTCTCCTAACTTTTTCATCCTGATTTATTGCAATTTAATTTTCCGTTTATTCGGTATTACAGGATGCTATTTTTCTGAAAGTGGAATTACAGACTGGCCAAGGCTAACTGGGATTACTTTATGAGAAGAAATCCAGAAATCTGTTACATCATAGTTACCGATAAACAAATGTTGTTCTTTAGTAATCAAACGTTGAATTTCGCGGGCTTTTCAGGGAGACGAAGTGTGAATCGATGAAGGCTTTAAAAAAGGGATTTTAGATGATATAAGCAGAGACTTTTTTGAGATTTGAGAATTTTGAGAATATCGACGTCAGATTCGAAGAAGCGTTTTCGTGTTCCCACGAGTTAGAGAATGAAATTTCACGAGTTTTATTCGTTATTTCAACTGTTTTTTCAAGCTATCGCGCAAACCCCATATTCTTTCTATAAACTAAAGCGAAAGAAAACCTATCCTTGGTTTTCTACAATATTATTAACCCTTTGCACTCAATCACTATTCGTTTTAAAAATAACTGCACGCAAAATATCGAAATAAAATTATTCCGCTCATTCCAAACGCAAGCGTATAATTTTCTTTGCGTATTTTAACATAAAAAAAAGGTTCTCTATAACGAAAAAGTTTTCGAGTGCAAAGAGTTAATGTACCAATGTAATAAATAATACGGTATGAAAATATTTAGATCAGTGTATTAGTATATTAGGTTAGTGAAAGAGTCGAATACTAGATTGAGACTTTAATCTGTTTTATTAAGAAATTTCACTTGGTAAATTGGTTATATCGGTTTTATCTTTAGAAGTATAAATTATTATTTATATTAAATTATTAACATTGTGATAACATTACGGACAAAATTAGTCGTTTATAATTTTATTAGTTAATATTTTCATGACCAACAGTCAGTTGAGTAATTATCAAATATTCTATCATACGGAAAAATCTGTAATATAGATAACTGAAGTCTTTTGTAGCAAGTTAGGAACTCTTTTAGATTTATTTATAAATTTGTCGAATTTATTGACAGGAAAGGGTTCATAATTTTAGAAATAAGATGAATTTTAATTATTGGTGTACAGATAGACATACCAAATATTAATAATCACCTCTAAATACTGAAATATGTATTTATTCATCAATAATTCTTGAGAACATCAGGTATAAACATCTGTGTGTTTACAAAATGCGTGACACTCGTTCATTTTAAATGTCTTAACGAATTGTAGATAATAGTTAACATTATATCGAATCTCGATTAACAAAAGTTTCAATCAAGACAATTCATCTCCCGATTGATTAGTATGACAAATCTTCTCTATCAAGTAAAATAAAAAGACGCTATACGTACATTGGTTGGAAATAAATAATAAAGAGTGGACTTGGACTAAGGATGCCCTAACGAATTGTAGATAATAGCTAACATTATACCGAATCTCGATTAACAAAAGTTTCAATCAAGACATCGATCGAAATAATCGATCTCCCGATTGATTAGTACGACAGATCTTCTCTATCAAGTAAAATAAAAAGACGCTATACTGGTTGAAAACATGAAGAATGGACTCGGTCTAAAGATGTCCTAAGCGACGGCGATGGCGTGTCAGGATAGGATAATAGCATCGGTTCCATGGGAGAACTTGGAAAGCTTCACTCGGAGTTATCATCGATCGGTCCTTCCGGAACAAATTTCCGGTAATGGAAGAGCCGGTCGTGCCGAAGAAGGAGCATCACGCTGAGCAAAATCACCAGGATCTCTCGAGTATTGTCCCGTCGACACGCACTCCTGGCGCGACTACGTTTTCCGTGTTTACCGTGTCCGTTTTGGTCAAACGATCAATCCTCTTCTGGCATCCGACCTACACCGTGGCCTTATGCTTCCGATTCACAGGCCTCTGTCCTGGGACCCTCTCCTACTTTCTAAGGAGGCATACAGATGTTACACAAGGCCTGCTGACACTGCAACAATCCCATCCACGGGATACAAAGGTATTCGAATCTTTTTAAAGTACCCAGTAGCGCTGTTCAAATTATTTCCAAACTCATCGAGTATTCTAATTATAGGGTCTATTAATTTTCGAAAGTTCCTACAGATGGTTACTTCTGTCATTTAAAAATCGAGTTTCGAACGTGAAAAATTAATCAGTAGAGTGTTTTGACATTCGGAAGTATAGTTACTCTTTGATAAAAGTAAGGAATAATTTGGAGTTTTATTTTTTGAGATAAAAATGTTCGCTTTGAAAATTTTAAATTCCTAAAATTGATTAATTTGTAGATAAAATTATTTTTATTTATTAAAGTGACTCTGGTGGTACTATTTTGAGGATAGTATCACTTACAAGAAATGTCAGTATGCAGAATTTTATATTGAAAATATTACCACAGATGTAATAGGAATTGCAACAAATTTTCTGTTACAAGATCTATGACAATATTCAACGATGAGATAAGAATTGATATTAACCTATAATAATTATTATATAAATTACACTACCTATTATACTATTAACACTCCTCAATCGGTTTAATTATTCTCAGTCAACATATACACTGTTTATTTTGAAACTGGTGCAATTCCATTTTCTCTATTTTCGAGAAAATTAAATGTTACCTTATTTGTCAATTAACACTAGAACCACTGAACTATAATTGGTATTAATTAATATGATATAATGAAAATAAAAGAGCATATGTAGTCGTGATATTTTTAATAAAATATCAACATAAGTTTTACCAAAAACAGCTGCATATTTTCAACAATCACGAAAATAAAATGTCCAAAAACCGACAATTTTCACTCTCAGAGTAATTCTATCGTTAAAAAGCATAAATTAATTATGTCAAACCTAGCAATATATCTTATACCACTTTCGTAGTCAATGATTACACAATTTCTTTTATCTACCAATTTTGAATCGAACAAAGCATTGGCACTTTTAACCCTTTGCACTCGGGAATTTTTTGGCTACAGAAGAGTAGAAGTTCACAGATTTTCATTTATGAAACAAACGTTGTTTTTTTCAATAATAAATACGGAATCGTATAATAATTAACATATAAATTTAACTTCGTTATCTCGCATATTGTTATATTATTTTAAATTTGACATACTAATTAACGCGTGTCTTCGTAATTCGATGAGAGTTGCCTCTGGAGTGCAAAGGGTTAAGATATCAAATATTAACTAGTTATAAATAACAATTTACCAACACAACCACACCATTTTCAAAATAAAATAAATAAATAAAATACACATATACACACATAGTCCCGAAAATTTAGATAATCGATATTTCCCGAATATTTCCTTCGTTACCTTCGAAATTTCACAGTTGCATGTTCGGAATTTCAACGTAGAAGCTTGAATAGAGCAAAAAGCTCGTGACCTTGTCGATTTTCGGTTGGTCTCTCAGCGGGAAGAGGGTACAGGATGCAACTGACGCAGAAGCGTTTAGGATGGTCATTGTAGGTTGGCGCGAGACGCTCATGTACCCTGAAATTGCGCATAACACGGAGTCCAGAGGTTGACCATTTTCTCGCTCTCGGTTTACGAGCGCAGGTCTTGATTCTTGGAGCTGCTGGCGCAGCAGGATCGCGCAGAATGGACGACTGGCCGAGGTAGGAACGCCTCTTCCTGCCGACAGCTCGATTATCGTACTTGACACGCGCCTTCAACGCGTTTCCTTCTTCGGCACCGTTTCTCCATCGGGTCACGGCGAAAAAGCTCGCTTAAAGTCGCCGAACCGAAACGTTAAAGGCGAACAGCGAAGTGACTTTTCGCGAGTAGATTTTGAAGTTTGAAATAATTATCAGGAACAATAGAGAAACGATTCATGGTCGCGTGTATTTTCCCTGATTAACCCTCTACACTCGATGACTTTTTGGCTAAAGAATAGCAGAAATTCACAGATGTTCTTCTATAAAACTGACTTTTTTTTCTATGATAAATAGAGAATCATATACTAATAAACACGTAAAATTATTTAATTTCGTTATCTCGCATATTGTTATATTACCTTAAATTTGACATATCAGTTAACATGGCTCTTCAAAATTTGATGAGAGTCGCCTGTCGAGTGTAAAGGGTTACATTTTAATTTTGAAGATGTTATGGGTAGATAGGTACTTTTTTTTTTGTTTTAACATACGTTTATTGTGCACATTACAACAGTTGTGTATATATAAAAGAACCATAACGTACAAAAGGTTTACAGATGAAAACAGCCTATGAGATCGATGGCTCCGAGCACTCGCGATCTTGGAAGTAATCTTACACTACCGCGCTTATCGCTATAAGATAATATAAACTTAAGAGCTATCTTATTTTAGTCGCGAGTTTGCCTACGTATAGAAACGTAAACCGAAAATTATACGATTTATGTGGGTTGATAGATACTATGTTGACTCGATTCGATTGATCCTTGTTTTTTCAGGTTAGGAATAATTATCAGGAGCAAAAAACAAACGAACGATTTATGGACGTGTGTATTTTCCCCGATTGAATTTTGATTTTGAAGATGTTATGAGTAGATAGGTACTATGTTGAATCGACTCCACTGATCCTTGATTTTCCAGGTTAGGAATAATTATCAGGAGCAACAAACAAACGAACGATTTATGGTTCTGTGTATTTTCCTCGATTGAGTTCTGATTTTAAAGATGGTATTTGGTAGTATGTTACGTACTATGTTGAATCGACTCGACTGATCCTTGATTTTTGAGATTAGGAAGCAGTAGATTCCCAATGTATAGAAGATTATACAACATATTACAATTAAAAATTAAGTTGCAATACCATCGAGATAATTCTTGTCATAGATATATTTACTTCGACTAAAAATTTCTATAACGTTGATATTATAATTCTATTTCTATAATTTTATAATAATACCTCTATAATAATTCTTAATTCAAATAAGATACTTTTAATTCGTCTATTTGTTTGTTCATTATTTTCCCAGATTTTTGGAAAACGTGTTAATTAGCACCTTCGAATCTACCCGAGATTATGAAGGTTTAACGTGTATAATTGTTATTCGGCGTAACTATAATATACGAAACTACTGTAACGACATATTCAGAAACTGTATGAGAAACTTGTTAACTGACTATGTTTCCGTATTTTCATCGTACAATCGATTCCAGGGGCAAACATGAAAAGAACGAAATTTGTTGAATGAGAAAGGGGAGTAGCTTAAGAATTTGGAATACAGGACTCGGTGAATGCATAATAATATTTCGAAAACGTTGCAAGGGAATCTTCCCAGACACTCTCCTCCGATTCAAAGGCAATCACATAGTATTCACAGCAGACTCGCATGCAAATCACGCATAGAAGTCCGTCTTCTTCTCAGTGTCCCTCCTAACCTTCTGTGGATGATCCATCATTTTGTATCAAAGCTCCTGTGTCCACCTTTTCGAGCTACATCTAATTTACTTTTCACAGTTTCAGTCTGTCACGAGTCGATTTCTTGATATTTCCTGGCTTTCTTTGGACCTCGGTTCTACGAATACGCTGTCTTATTTCGTGAATGAGAATTAGTATAGTTTTTCAATGCAGAATTATTTTTGTCACAGAATAGTTACCTATATTCGATTCGAATTTCTTAAATTTTTTAATATAATCAATATTATTTATGTACATCGTTTAGATTAATTTACATTGACGAATGTATTATTAATATTATAAAGTAAATTTCACTTAAAATTTACATTAAAATTAAATTAAAATTAAAAAATTAAATTCAAATTAAATTCAAATTAAAAAATTAAATTTAAATTAAACGTTTAACGAATAGTTTGATTTATTATTGTAATAAATGTAAATAATTCTACTACAACGATTATTTTGCGATTATAACAAAAGAATTCGACTTTGTTTTCCAACAAATGTTATAAAATTTGGCAAAAAATGCGAAAAATATATTTCACGTGAGGAACACATCGTAAAAATATTTATTTAATTTTGTATTAACTCTGAGAATCATTTACATAAAATAGAATACCCTAAATTTTACGACATCGAGATTCCAATATTTTTCACTGCATATTTTTATAACTGATGGAATGTTTGATTAAAATGTTTTGAAAGTACTATCTACAAATGTATGTTACATACGCTGCTATTAAGTTATTAAGTTGTTAATTTGACAGGTTCAATTGCTGTGAAAATACGCATACAATTCAGTTACACAAAAAATTTAACTAATTTAAAAATTGATTAATTTCACTAATTTCGGTTGAAACGCGATATGCGGGTGTATCGTTTTAATAATACTACACTGGTTATTCAAAATATCGTTTTGATACATTTTCAAGCAACTGAAATATTTTTGCTTATTAATTAAAAAAATAAGAATCTGACGATTAACTATGTCGCGCTATACCATAATCGATTGTCGATGCTGGTGGATTTCTTCCTTGAATTCAATGCGGATTATCCTGAGCCCACATACTAGAGAATTGGATAGGGGTAATACCATTAGCGTGAAGAATACATCTGTCACCATAAAGTAACGAGCTAATGTCGAATCATCGTCAATTGTCGAATAATTTACTGGTAACAAAATAGAAACGAGATTAAATTTAACGATACAAAAGTTTTCACGCATTAAGACACATCTTAATTGTCCTAATTGATTTTCTTTCATTCTTTTTTTTGATAATTGAACAGCTTATTTGTGAATCGATTACTTGCTCAAAATAAAAAGTATAAATTTATTTTTGGTGTAAAATGTTTTGCACGAATCATGTATTTTAACAATAAATTTTTTTTAAATTCAAAAGGTGGAGTCAATGACTTACTCGATTTGTTAATGAGTCATTACTTCACGGATGGTCCGTTTGAACTTGGATTGGTCAGAAAATAAAATAGAAATTTATTTTAAACTTATA
>NIJG01000167.1:23660-37165 GCA_002201625.1 Euglossa dilemma
TAAATATAATATAATATTTAATATATCATATATAACGTATTCCTGCTAACGCGAAGAAGGCCTCGCGAAGCATATAAAATGGTACGCGTTTGAAAGACGGATACTTGACCTCGGCCAAAGCCGTTGCATCTTAATTACGATTGTCTGGCATCGAAGAGCTGCGCGCGCTCGTTAAGATAGCAGCCGGTCTTGAGTAGTGTCCCTTAATCTCCCGAAAGGGATCATCCTTTTTAAGCTATATAATTATGCAGCCGTTCGAGCTGGTTCTCTCCTCGTTTTGTACCTGTGCGCGGTTCAATTCTCCCGCCGTCAAACCGTTCAACGTTTCTATCTGTCAGCCGTATCCCCACCGAACGAGCCCTTTGTTCCGTTTCGAACCGTCTCGTCGTTTCGTATGAAACCGCGCGAGTCCGGCGCTGCCGTCGGGGACCAGCCTGGAATCTTAATTAGAACCGTCCGAGTCGTCTGGAAACGGGACACGAATCTCTCCTATCTCTCCGCTACTCGGCTAAATAGATCCATCCACTCACGGCGACGTCTCGATACAGACTGACCGCGACTGGCTGGCTCGCGGCGAGCGGGGGTCACGTGACAATGCGCAGAACGTAACGGGACACCTGTTGCGCCGCGCACGATCGATATCCCCCCACCCCTCGCCCTTTTTAAACGATAGAACCTAACCTCTCTTTGGCTATGTACCACCGCTCTCGGATGTTTCACTTTCGCGGTTAAAGCATTCAGCCGGGGCAGAGATATTCCACCGAGCTGGCTAATTCGGTAATTCTGATAAGCATCGGATAATTTTAATTGGCCGGCTGGAGTAATAACGGAACCACCGGTGGAACTGGCTGGTTATACGGGCAATTTAGCTTTGTAGGTAAGAAGTTAGTGGAAATATGTACATGGCTAATTTCCACGGTATCCTTTTCACTTTTCACGGTAGAATTATCAAAAAATTACCCGATACTTAATTCCCGCAGGTGATCCCGACGTGTAATTAGATACACGAGCACCCTTTTCGTCCCGGACCACGATATATTCTTCGCATTGCGAGAGAGTTATATCTCGAAATAAATTTATAAAGCGTTGTAAACCACGTCTAATTTCGTTGCGAATGGACTTAAATAATTGTTCTTGGGTTTAACCCTTTGCGGACGAGAAATGGAGTTAACGATTGATCGAGTGTGTACTAAATAATTAAAAATAACGAATTGAGGGGAATTTTCCGAATTAAAAGATATAAAAGGTAAAGGTAAAATTAATTCTCGTTATATTCCAAGCACCTTTTGCTCTAAAAAGTCAAACATTCGTCTCCAAAGGGTTAATTCTTCGTTTTTAATTTTTTATTTTGGCTCGTGCTGAGACTTTGTATTCGTTTGAACCACAAAGTAGAATCTCGGTTATATTATTAAAAATGTTTGAAAAGTGACCTATATGTGTCACATAAAACTGTGATTCTTCTTTTCTTCCGTAATAACTACATTTTGAATTTTTTAGTATCATTCTCGGTTTTGTTTTCACGAGCTTTCTCTCAAACCTTGATAAATCCGTCAAATTCGTCCAATTACCTTGTCATATGGGTTAAAAGGGTTAAATGCATCTCAGAGATGAACAGTTTGGCAGATGGACCACTCACATAGTTCAAAACTACTAAGTTCAAAAGTTTACTGGGTCAGTGTCTTTTTTTTCTCTCTTATCATAAATACTATTAAATCAATCGTATCAACTAATTTTAGTTTTATTTTCTCAGTCATAGCCGGTCATAACGGAAAAGCTGCAGCTGCTTTTGGCTAATAATCAGAGGTCCGTAGCGTGTGACACGCTAAATCCACGTCTCTCCTTTTTAACGCTGGAATTAGCAAACCAGTCCGAGTGACTGGTCTCGGTGTGTGCCTGGGTCTTTGAGTTTCGGAAAATTTGCATCTATCCCCGGCTCATTATTAGACGTATACGGAACCGAGGAGTGCGCCCGGATCCGTATCTATATCTCTTCACTTTTAACTGTCGAACCGACTGGTTCCAGCTACTTCAACGCCGTTGGAAAACCGCGCGGTCGCTTCTGGCGAATAAATCTCGATAAGAATGTCAGAATTATTTCCATCGTAACGCTTTAATTATCGCTATCTCTGCCTAACTATATTTAGGTACACGCCAGCGACCGGGTAGTTCTAGGCGTTTATACTCGGATCATTTGTAAGCTCGTGCGTGTAAACTCTAGACGTGTGTATTCTTGATAGAACCGATTGCAGCCCGTGTCTACACACTGCTTGGCGAACCGCTCGCTCGTCAGGGGCTATATGATAGAGCGAAGTCGTAAACGTACCCTCTGTAACGCGGCGAGACTTGGCAGTAGCATACCTAGCAGGACATTAAGCATTTCTAAGCATTGTTTTATTTCACCGTTGCTATGCTACCCCTGTCGCGTTACACCAGGTATACATCATTGTAATATACCGAGTTTAGCGTGCCTGATCCATCTCTAGGGCCTCCTGGTTATTATCGGTCTGGAAAATCAGATCAAAAGGAAAGAGACTAATTAGTTTTGTCGTTTGTACCATTCTTAATCTCAGGAGCGGATGAAATCCGGATAAGGAACGGTTAAATCATCCAGAACTATCCTGGAAGCTTCAGAGCTGCGCATTAGACTCGGTTTTTAGAGTGTTTTAGGATAGAAAGAAGGAAAGAGAAGAATCGAAGGTGTAAATTGGCTATTAAGATGAAAGTTTTGGTAAGACTGGACTCGATGCTAATGGTAATTGGTTGTCGAGCAAGGGAACGCTGCGTGGAGAATATGTAAATTAGTTAGAGGGGTTGGATAACGATTCGAGATTGGTACCCTCGATGAAATTGAAATGGAAATGGTGGTTGCTGGGCCAAGGGGTTTGTAGAGTATGTAAATTAAATGAAACGGTGACGTACGTTGAATGGAGTTATTATAGGACTCGAGTGAAATTGGAACGTTGAATGGTGGTAGTTGATACTTCGTTGTTGGGACAGAGTATTAAATTCAAATTTGAGCTTTCTAAAGCTTCGGAAGTCTATACTATTTCTTATCGGATAAACACGTTTCCAAAAAAGAAAGCTGACGACTAATACAATTTTTTAAACTCGAATTATTCGTTGAACTTGAAACGTTTGTTATTTTACCTTCAAAATTGAGGTACACGTAACGAAATTGTAGATTAACGAGTAATCCAGATATCGAAGCAAAACGAGGAGATAAAGATGAAAGAAAACGTCGATTTTTCATCACGTGAGTCAACCTTTCCTCGCGTTATCTCAGATCCATTGTTTATTACATCGCGTGATTCACAGGCGACGATAACGCAAAATTCCTGGGATTATTTAAGCGAGAATAACGATGCATCGTAATCGCGTTTAATCCCCGAAAATTCACCGGCCATATATCATCCGTGTCGTCGTAACGCGGCAAATTATTTCGTCAGAGAGATAAAACGTGTTGATCTCGTTCCGCGAAGAAAGCCGAGCTCGTAAAGGGATTTCACGATCGATTTCCCCTTGTCTAGGATTAACACGATCCCCATAATCCGCTTGACGCATCAATTAATCCCCGGTGCTCTTAAATTTCACCTGGACTTATCGCCTGCGGGTGTCGAAACCGTAGAAAATTTCTCCATCGGTTACTGAAAAACAGATCCTGTTATCATCTTTAACTCTTGCAATCGGCATTGCTGTTTTCACGTTATTGTGTCTTTTGAAATATTCTCGTTCCTTTCTTCGATGAGCATTCGAAATAGCATCGACTATTTTGACTATTAAATCAGGAAATCTATTCCTGTTGAGAAACATAATATAATAATGCAGAAAATTAGCTCTTGAACTTCTTATTCTTTGTTGCTCTTAGGCTGATAATTAAAACTCAAAGTTTAATTTTAAATTAAAAATTTCTGTATTACGCGATGCCCTTTTTTTTCAAATTTTTCAAATTTCCATGCAAAATGGATCTATTTTATTTTCTGAAATCCTGTGCCTCAAAGAATTAAACGCGTTGTAATATTTACAACGTTTATTTTCCAATCTTTGTTGCTCTTAGGTTGAAAATTAAAACTCAAAGTTTAATTTTAAATTAAAAATTTCTATATTAAGCGATGCCCTTTCCCAAATTTTTCAAATTTCCGGGTTTATTTTATTTTCCGAAATCCTGTGCCTCAAAGAGTTAAATGTATCGTAATATTTACTTTTATTTTCCAATCTCGAAACCATCACCCAAACGAAGAACAAAAACAGTCCTCATGAATCAAGCACTGTTTAAACCTATCAAACGAGACACCCCGTATATACCCCACTACCACCTATCGAAAAACCTCGGAAACAATGTCGCAAGTGAGAAGAAGATGGTTTCGTTACAGGATAACACTCGTATGAGAAACTCTGCGACCCGCGCGTCGGTTCCGCGAGAAAAAAGGCGCGGAGGATGGAAACGGTCCGAGAAGGGTATCGTGTTTCTCTGTAGAATTAAACACCGTACACTCAATCCGGTCGGTACATCGGCTAGTTGAACGCGAAAAAGAGCCCTCCTCTCTGTGGGTCAGATCGCCGGATTAAGACGAGCGAGATACGATCTAACCGCGTGGGATCAGGGTAATCCGAGACCACACGGTGCCATCGAGTTGCCTGCTGCCACCCTTGTACACGTTCTTTGTTCCTAGAGTCGAGGTGAAAAATTAGGACGAACCGAGACGAATTAATCTGGCCACTTGAACGTTACACGAGCCGATAAACTCTAGGAATTTATCCCTTTCAGAGCTGCCGGGCAAAAGGAAATGGATACAGGTGGCAGGGGTGCAGAGAGTAACTCGAAGATTTTACCACCTGCATTTGCATACGGATAAAGAGTCTCGGAGATAAAGCAGCTTTCTGGACAGACTTGGGTGCTCCGGGGTTGAAACACTACTGGAGATAAATGTATCTCAGTCTGGTTATACGGACGATATTCGAGGTTTGGGTTGGATGATTGTTAGGAGGAATCGAAATTTCGGAGTAGTTCTATGTTGGGTTTATTTTTGTTTATGGGTTCTCTGCTAAAGGTTGAGAATGGAGCTGGGAGTAACTATCAGAGTCGAAATTATTTGAGGTTATGGACAGCTGATGGAGTTAGGGATTTTTGATGACCATAGTTATCTATGGTGCTATGGAGTTAGGTAATTATTCAGTGGTCTCTCTGGTGATTGTTATGAGGAATAAAAATTTCTGAGTAGTTTTATGTTGAGTTTATTTATTTTTATGGGTTCTCTGCTAGGTTGAGAGGAGCTATTATCAGAGTCGAAATTATTTGAGATTATAAACAGCTGATGGAGTTAGGGATTTTTGATGATCATAGTTACTGAGGTTGCTATGGAGTTACATAATTATTCAGTCGTCTCTCTGGTGATTATTAGGAGGAATCGAAATTTCTCAGTAGTTCCTGCGTTTAGTTTATTTCTATTTATGGGTTCTCTGATAGATTTAGATTGGAACTGGAAATAATTATCAGATCCAAATATATTTGAGGTTAACGAGACTGCCTGAAGTTAGGAATTTTTGGTAACCATGGTGACCGAAGTTGCTCTGGAGTTAGGTAATTATTCATCGGTCTCTCCGGCGTATCTCGGACGAGATAGTTAAAGGTATAATTATGTCTACTGCATTTTTATCTTAACAATAACGAGTGGCTAGAATCAGAGCAAAAGATCCTCGCTGAGTATTCGAGGCGGATAAAAATTGCAGCTATAATTGCACACGCCGTGTCCTTTATTTTCTACCTGTCAACCGTGACAAATACCTAAACATAAAGCAGAAGGCGGGAAAAAATGAAGATATGATCTCTATAAAATTTCGCTAATAACACCTTGCGCGCTTAATAACACGCAAATCTCAATTTCAGACACCTCATGCATCTCGGGACCGTACCACTTATAACCCTCATTACATTACGCAATCGAAATTGTATTCCTGTTCCCTGAACCCAATAAATCCTTTTCCCTGACAAGCTGCTACCATCCTAAGCAATCTAATTACCCCCCACAGACATAAATCTCCGCGATTCAATCCCGCCACTTTCCTCGATTCCAATGAACGAGCCTCTTCTGTGAAGCAGAGCCACGCTGTACTCACCAAGCTTCCAAAGAACGAGGAGACCGAGATAAGCGAGAACAGCTCCTGCCTGGAAGGTGCTAAAGGGGCGCGTAATTAAAGGGACATAAATCACTGGCCTGTCCTCTAACTTAGCCCTACGATACTTATATCTCGTTATAGCTCCGCTGCTGGCTATTTTCGAAGCAAATCGCTCCCGACCATTTTCGTTTTGCTAGACGTTCCCAGATGAGAGCATCTTTGAACCTGCTACTCTTCTGCCACGCAAACGCATTCCTGATCTTTAATTGTTGACTTTCACTGCGTCTCGTTACGAGTTCGACCGTACAGTGTTCGAACAAGATCTCTATCTAGCTAATTTCTATGTTCAAATTACGCTTCTAGAGTGTTTTGTTAAGCTTGGAGACTTCCTCGGTGAGGATGAGAAAGCATCAGCTGATTGGGTCTGTTTCTTATATGCTGATCACTGCAAAGTTTACTATCAGGAACACAAAATTATTTTATTACCCTCTGTTTCTGAGAAATGTGAAGATATTTCTTCAGAATTCTATTTTATTTTAGGGAATTAAATTGTTAAAGTGGGAGACTTCCTTGGTGAGGATGAGAAAGTATCAGCTGATTAGATTTGTTCCTTGTACTCTGATCACAATTTTTCTTCAGAAATCTGCTAAGGAATTTTCTCCTACTGAATTAAATATCTTCCTTCAGAACGTCCAATTATATTTCTCAAAAAAATTGCATTGTTCTTCTAAGGAATAAAGCAGTGTTCTCCGTCTGAAGAGAATCGATTACTCGCAAATCGACTGCCTCGCAAATACATTCCTTGTCTTTAATTGTTTACTTTCATTGTGTCTCATTCCGAGTTCAATCGAAAAGTGTAAGAGCAAGGTCTCTATCTAGATAATTTCTATGTTCAAATTAATCTTCTGGAGGAGAATTTTGTTAAACTAGAAAACTTCCTCTGAAAAGTATCTTTTAATCAAAATGTTTCTTCATAAATGTCCTAATGAATTAAACATCTTCTTTCAAAACGTCCAATTATATTTCCCCCAAAAATTGCCACGTTCTTCTAAGGGATAAAGCAGTGTACTCCGTCTTTAAAGAGAATCGGCTACTCGTTCCGAAAATACACTCCGGCGCAGGATCATATATGCAGAAATAATTTCGCAACCGGCAGAGAGTGTTCACCCAACGTAGCTGCTTTTCATCCTCGAGGGAACGAACTCCTCGTGGACCATAAAACCGAGAAATCATCTACTTCGTCAGAATTCCATCCTCCACGCGAATCGACGGGGTAACGAAACGAAAGGAGAAGAAGCGAGGGGTCCGGATCGATTCGTTGGCCATTGCTTGTTGACGTTCGAGCCAGATGAAAGAGCACGGTTGCAGGAGAAGTTCCGAATATTTTTGGAGTGCTGTTTATACGCGTTTCGTGGCGGCTGCTGTGTCCCTGAACGTTGCTCCGAAGTGGTTGCCTTCTGAAATACGTTCCTCGGCCTGGAACTCCTCGTTCTGATTCCCTGAAACATATATGTACGTGTACATAGCGGTGTACATAGAGAGAAGAGCAGAGCAAAAAGAAACAAACGCGTATACCTTCGGGTTGCGCAATCCTTCTGATCGGAATCCGTCAGATCTCCGGTTAATTATTTATTTATTTGGCGTCTCATGGCGTCAATCGCGAAGATAGAATAGAGGTATGGAAAAAAAAGGGAAGAATGGTGGATCCAATTATGGTGGAACCGTTCGACGGGGAAGCCAGTGGTGCCATCTCCATTTCAGGACAAACGTGGCGCAGTTCTTGAGAGCTTCGCGCAGCTTCCGCTTGAGGTCTAGCCCTATTTGGACCTGCTCGGATCTCCCGGTGACTATTGTCTGTCACTGTGTCTTTTTTTTCTTCCTTATATTCCTTTTTTCCCCTTTTTTACCTTTCCTCGTACTGTCGGAAACGAAATCGATGAAGGAATAAGTCGGAAACTAACTAGAGCTAATCGACTGGAATATTCTTGGGCCTGTGATGAAATTTTTGCGATAATTAATTTTATTATTATTACTCCTATTTCTTCTTTAATATACTCCGATTAAATTGGCGGGAATATTTTGAAATTTGGTACATGAGCACGATAGCTAAGATATTCTATTATATACTTCCTTTATTTCTTATTATACTCACCAAATAAGATTTAGAGAAGAAAAAAGAAGTATTTCAAATTATCTATGGCTTTTGATTATCATGTTATGTATCTCTTCCCATTTTTCATTCGTTAGTGTTTAATTAAACGTTCCATTGCGTTCTTCTCTGGGTTTTAAACAGCCTAATTACTTTGCTCTGATACGCGTTAATTATCGACGAATTCGAGCTGCTTGAAGCGATAGAAAATCGGTGGGAAGCACGAAGAAGGGAGACCCGATTCAGAAATAGACGCGTGTCTGGTAAACGCGTACAGATTTTGTTTCCACGTTGCTGTTGCATGTTAGCTCACGTGCACGCGCGTTTCCGCCAGCGTGATGCCGCGGTTTCACCGTGTATTTGAGGAGATTAACGCGCTAACTCGGCTAGCTCTAGTCGCAGAATTAAAGTCGACTATTCGTCACGACTGGTTGACGGAAACGAGGAGCTGGTCATCGGTTTCTATTACACCAGAACCTGCAAAGAGAACTGGTTTATTCAGGAATATTACACTCGGATACGGAAAAGTAAAAGTGTGAAATACAATCAAGCTATGAATTTCAATATCGCTATTACAAATTGAATGTCATCTGAATTCTTGAATTTCATTCACGCTGGTGTATCACATGAAGATTTTTGTGTATAGAAAAAGTAACTATTATCTCTAATTGTCATTCAGTAATTTATAGAAATTTGAAAGAAAAAAGAGAGGTATATTGCCATACCTCAAAGAAATTTTTATTATCACCCAGTAATTCTTAGTGAGAATTCAATTATCCTTAATACATTACCTCCAATATTATTCATTTATCCTGTGTAAAAATTGGGTGAGGCCTAAGATATTATTCTGACCTCATTGCCGAGTTTAAATAAAAATTCTGAGAAGCGAATTACGTTGGTACTCGCCCCTAAAAATATTTCCTCTGGTCGCCACTTGACATTCAGCAAAAATCTCAGAAAAATAAACCATGCTTGTACAGGATTTAACGAGTATTCCATTAGGATACAGAGTAGTAGAGAGTAAATAATTAAAAGAAGGTCTGATGATATTAACTCACCATGTACAACTGAATGTGGCTGTAGTAGATTCACTCACCAGTTTAGATACTTCGCATTTCCTGAACCCACGATCAGGCTACTACACTCTGAGAATGTTGCTGGAGTATCTGAAACATTGAAACAGTTGGTTAGACTGACCCAAATAGCCATGGTGAACAGTTCCTGCTTTTTAAAGATGAGCCACTAAAGATAAAAATAGCTGGCTCGTGTAAATAAGAAGAAGAGTTGTTTTGAGTTCATTAAAATAGTTTCAAGAGTATATTGACCGAGGGCCGCCTGTAACGAAATGCTATGCCGACTCTAAACAGACGCTAGTGTGTCTGGAAATTGTAGGTTATGGCGTAAACCATCGATTTTGATTGTTTCTTTTACGCTGTTCGGTCAAGCGCTCTCCGCGGTGCTCGTGAACCAGTTAAGCTCAGGTTTTGTCTCAAAATTAACATGGAAATCCGATTCATAACAAATTAATATGTTTCTTGGACGATAAACGTGTCATTTATATTCGCTGTCGTATGGTAAAACGACAGCTCGCTTTTGTGACGACGAAAAATTAATTTCATCGTTCGTATCTTGTACTTTCATTGTTTTCCTACACGAAAAAGCTTTGCGATAATAAACATGGCAGTCGAAGTTTCCGGAATATCCAATTTCAACTGGTGTTTACACCGTGAATTTCTAAAAAAAAAAAAAAAAAAATAAATATTAGGTTCGGGAGAAAGAAATCCATTATATTTAATAATATCTATGATTTTAGGTCGCAAGTTCGTGCTCCGTTAGTACTATCTATAATTTTGAACCGAAAGTTTGTGTTCCGATCAAAACTCATAGATGGCACAAACGGAGCACAAATTTCCGGCTTGAAATCATAGATGGCGCTATTGGAGCATAAACTTACTGCCTAAAATCATAGATGGCGCTGACCGTTGTCATTTGATCTTCTATCCTTGTCTATCGCATTAAAAGTATTAGCGCGGTATAAATTAAAGGTTCTATAAAGAGCGTATTGAGTTAATATTGAGTTTGGGAAAAAGAAATCCATTTAAAATTACAAAAATAATGGAATTCTTCTTCCCCAACAATGAATTATATTACTCTTTATTCACGAAAATACGAATAACAATAAAATCGAACGAAGAATAAAATATGCGTGAATAATACTAACTCGAGACTTACACCAAAGAATTATAACACTTCTTGACAGTACTATACAACAGACCGCGTTTATGCATAATATAACAAAGAACGCGAAGCGTATGCCTGTCTATCAACACACGCCATGTTTGATTGCAAATCGTACACTGCATTTATCGTACCGAAGGATTTCTTTTGGACTTTTTTCTTTCGTCTTAGAACTTCTCGATTCACGAACATCGGTAGAGATCACGCAGACAAGACATACTTCACGCGAAGCGTAACGAAGACGCTATTCACACAAGATCGACAGATTTCCGACGATAAAATACCATTGGTACATTCGTACTTTCGCGTGCGCGAAAATATTTCGCGAGTCGGTCACTTCCGCGATGTGTCACGGAAGCGATCAGAGCGTCGCCTGCCGGGCGAAAAGTTGAAATTAATTTACGAGCGGCGCGTGCTGTTCCCGTTGCCAGTCCGCAAGCGCGACCGCGAAGCGAAAGGTGCGCGAGAAGAGGGCTTTTTCAGACGATCCGGAGATTTATTGGACGGGATTAATGCTCCGCGCGGTCGTTACAACGTTACAACGTTGTCCCGAACGGTTTCCCGGCCGATAATTATTTGCAACAATCCGGCGCGAAAATGTCGCTGGGTAATTTAGTGGAACGAATTGAACCTTCTATCGAGATTGAAACTGACGGTCGTAAATTACCACCGGTAAACCAGGCGACCAACGATACCGGCGTTGCTTCCGGCGTCAATCGAACGCTCGATCGATATACAAACGTGGTTTTGTTTTCAGATTCCGTCGCAGGATCGCGCAGTTTATTAACCCTTTGCGGTACGAATTATATTTCAATTTTCTTACCAGTAGCCCTTAACGTTTCTAAATTTATTATTTAGAATTTATTTCGACTAAAAAGATAGAGCTATTTAAATAAATAAAGGAAGAAAGAAATTCGATTAAAAGTTAGTTATATGTACACTATTGTTATACTTTGTAATTTTCAAGTGTAAATCTCTTGCAAGAATTTCCCAATGTCGAGTCACACTCGATATAGGACTGCAAAGGGTTAATCCTTTTTCACTCGACGATTTTTTGTCCATAGAAGTGTAAAAATTTACAGATATCCTGGTATAAAACTGAAGTTATTTTCTTGAGTAATAAATAAACAATCGTATAATAATTAACACGTAAAATTATTTGGTTCCGATATCTCGCATATCGTTATATTATCTTAAATTTGATATATTAACCCTTTGCACTGACTGTCAGTCGCCATTTGTTTTAACACCTTAACTTAAATAACGAATACGAAACGATAAATGTATTAAAAATAACTATACACGAAGTAACTCGATAACCCAACCCAAACACGTGCTTTACTTTTTTCGTTTTATTGTTAAAAGCATTAACTTCTTATAAGAAACGCTTTGAAATGCGTTGTTCATTACGAAAAAATTCTTCGAGCGTAAAGGGTTAATTAATATGGGTCTTCGAAATTTTATGGTGACTGAGAGTCACCTTTCGAGTGCAAAGAGTTAAGCGTGAAACTCGTGGAAGTCGACGATCGAAGCACGGAGAATAATAATAATTGTTTTTATTTCCGAAGTTGCATCTTTTTTTTCCTCGTTTTCACTGTCGCGTCTAGCGGTTTCTATCGAAGTGCGAAATAGCCGCTATCGCTGTTATTTCACNAGTCACCTTTCGAGTGCAAAGAGTTAAGCGTGAAACTCGTGGAAGTCGACGATCGAAGCACGGAGAATAATAATAATTGTTTTTATTTCCGAAGTTGCATCTTTTTTTTCCTCGTTTTCACTGTCGCGTCTAGCGGTTTCTATCGAAGTGCGAAATAGCCGCTATCGCTGTTATTTCACGGGAACAAAAGATTTATAGTTTCAACTGGTTTATAACCTCGGTTACCGCGCAGAGAGAGTTTTATCCGGCGAGGAAAAAATAAGAACAGTGCTGCGATCGGGAATGTTAGGTTAGTTTAACTGACTATAGCAACAAGGATATTTTTGGCACGTTTCTCACGTGTTCTAACAGTAATTCGTCTTCTGCGACTCATGTTTACCGTGTTCTCAGAAAATCGAATTAATTTTATTCTAATTATTTATCTACTCCGTTTCGTTTATCTTAAACCAAATTTTTCTCGCGTGATAAAAAAATCGTCAACACGGGTTATTTTAGAGTAGTAATTATTTCGTGAAATAATTGAATAAAACGCTTGTTAAAAGTCGTTTAAGAAATGGAGAAGATCAAACTGGATTTTCTATGCGTTCTCACAAAATCGAATTAATTTTATTTGAATTGTTTATTTTTAACCAAATTTTTCTCGCGTGATAAAAAAAATTATTCAAACTGAATGGAGACAGGTAATTTTAAAATGGTAATTATTTCGTGAAACGATTCAATAAAATGCTTGTTAAAAGTCGTATACTGGATTTTCTATGGTATACTTACGTGGAAATTGATGGAACGAAATTCTCTGGATATTCATGACCGGGAATAGCCTTTAATGACGGAGACAAAGGGGTGATCGAAGGATTGGCCGCGAGATGGCACCATAAAAAGGTCCCATCCCCATTTACGTGCGTCCCATTAGAGGCACGAATAAATAAACGTGGAAGCTCGTTCGCGTGGACAAACGAGAGATATCCAGGTCCCCGCCATTAGCTAAATGGCTAATGCCCCCACAAATGAAACCACTATGATTTCTCACGTCCCATTCTTCCTATCTAGACCATGCACGCGATCAATCATCGAATTCGTGGCTTACTACGTAATTGTTAATTCCAGCTGGCAGGAACGACTGTAAACTGCAATTCGCGATGGATTAACTTGGAAATTAGAAAAATCCTTGTCGCAACGGAATTACGGTTATTACTCTTTGGTATCTTTGATCTAAAAGATGAATCTTTATTTGAATGGGGCGCCGCATCGGGGTCTATTTTGTATTTTGCTTCGAGGAAAAGCGATAAATCGGAGGGTTCCGTGTAATTAGACTGGATCGTGCATTTTTAATTTTCAATTTTCAGGAAATTC
>NIJG01000167.1:54445-79388 GCA_002201625.1 Euglossa dilemma
TATAGACTCTGGGTCTCATACAACACGGTTTCACAGAACACGACATTTTCTAAGAACCTATCTACCGTGTTATAGGAGGGTTACCTGTATAGTAAATTTACTCGTTGTAGAATTATCGAACGAGTTAAAATATTATTAAATATCACTAAGTATCGCTAAATTTCGACAAATATCGCTACGATTATTACTATTTCTACATAATATAGTTACACGTAATTAATTAAAGTACAAAAATAAGTAAATTACAAAAATAAGTAAATTACAAAATAAGTAAATTACAAAATCGAATAAGCCGAGACCTGACCTATTCAAAAGTTTCGTTTACTCCACGATTCTTCGATAATCTTAGAATAACTCGAGATAAATCTTGGTAATTTGAATTTCGATCGAATATTATAAAGAAATTTTCGCAAAGAATAATTGAGCGAGGAGCGAAACCAGTTTGATTCCAAGGGACTCCTCTTCGTTTCTTTCTATCCTCCGATACTCGAGCTTGGTAAAAACGGTGGTTGGGTCTATTTTTCCTATAGAGAGCGTGAAACACCGGCCGATACTGACCAGGCCTCCGAGAAACACGACGGTTCTGATAGGAGGCAACGTCACTATGACCTGCGAGGTTCTGTCGGACGCGCACCGCCATCTTGAATGGTATCACGGTTATCACATCTCTTTCGACACTGTCAACAAAACCAATCAAAGTTTCCGGGTGGAGGTCAAGGTGGGCACGTAGAACTATTTCACATTGCATGAAACGCCATTTCTAACTATACCTCTGCTTTTTCTCTCGTTCATCGGTTAACACTTTGACTGCCATGTTGGTCATATATGACCGGCAACGGTTTCTCCCGTGACGCCACGGTGGTCATGGTTGACCGAAGCCTTTCGACTTTTTACAATTGTAAAAAACTAAATGAAAATCGAGAGTTAGCGTATTTGAATATGGCCGATGTATAGAAGATACATTGAAATAAAATGTGCCCTATCGAACGATTAAAATTTTTTATTAGAACAATAAAGAATAACAAAATGTTAGAATAAATCTTGCATCTAACGGTGCACTTTGTTAAAGCACTCCAAACATAAATGCGACGCACCAATACAATCCGGACGATAAGTGGTCACCTTCTTGGTCTTATTTTTAGCAATTTTTCACCCAAATAGTTTGGAATTTTTTTTCTAACATTCCCTGCAAAATTTTCGTTCCAGGTACGCTCGCCCTTCTTTTTTTTGCAATTCGTGCCGTAATCTTCGTCGAACCGTTACTAAGGCGCCACGGTGGTCACCCGTGACCACCAGTAAGAGAAACGCTCCATTTGATAAAAATATTACCTTCTAACATCGATTCGTTATCATTTTGCCGTTATATGCTTTGAATGATAAAAATAATTCCGTGGTATCCTAGGCGAAACATATGATTTCGGCGTGGCAGTCAAAGTGTTAATAACAGCTCTCCAATCGATGAACCAGCCTGTCCATGTCTGTGATCTTACTAACGCTTCCTTTAATCACCTTTCCTTAATTGTATTTCAACGATTCTAAAACTATGTAACAAAATATTATGAAACATTCTTGAGAGTATTACAAAGTTAGTACTAAAATTAATTTTAAAAAATATATACCTTAACTTCAGACTTTCTATCCGATGATTTACAGTGTGATAACGTTAGTAATACTCGTGGTTAATATAATATTAGCAGATTTCTAAGCATCCTAAATTTCTTGCTTCTCTATACACTCTCTGTCAAGGTGCAAAGCACAAAATTCGATGACCCTGCAAACCAACCCTGCTCGTATCACCTATTACATCAATTGATTTATCAAATAATTGTTGGATAATCTTAATCGATCTCTCGATAGGCCGAAGGAGCAGAAGATCCTGAAGTGCTCAGGTTGTACAACGTGACAGAGAAGGACGAGGGGTGGTACACCTGCATAGCACAGAACGCTTTAGGGGAGACTTTCAGCAGTGCTTATCTTCGAATAGTAGAGTGTAAGTATCCAAAAAAGCTTCGATATCGTTCTCCTTTCGCGTTACTCTTCACTTAGCATCTCTTTGTCCCTCCTTCAGCCTTGGAAGACCACGGAATACCGTTGACAGCGAAACCACAAATCCTCGTGAACGTCCTGGCCGCGGTTCTGTTCATTTTCTTCGCCGTGGGCGTGGTGGTCGTTATATACATCTTCCATCGTCTGAAACGCGAGAAGATGAAGAAGCTGCTGGCCATAGAAACGGCGCGTGCAGCGGTGGTGACCCAGTGGACGAAGAAAGTGATCGTGGAGAAGCAGAACTTGGTGAACGCGCAGAACGTTCAGGAACCGTTGCTGATGCCCGTGGTGAAGATCGAGAAGCAAAAATCGACGGTCGCCGCGGAGGACAGCAACGGCGGAAGCATATCGGAGTACGAGCTTCCGGTGGACAGTGCCTGGGAGTTGCCTAGGGAACATTTGACCTTGGGAAACACTCTGGGCGAAGGTGCGTTTGGAAAGGTGGTCAGGGCGCAGACGAACACTGGCAAACCTGGGATTCCTTGCGTGGTGGCTGTAAAGATGTTAAAAGGTAGGCGCCATTTTGCTTCTGGTAGACATTCGAGTTCTCTGAGAACCTTTATCTGAAAAGAAAAAAAATGAGAAATGTTTTACATGTTCATATAGGTTTCTATATTTAGGATCATACCTTGATAGTTGTAGGTGTCATCACTAGCTAACTCTCTTTGTTATGTTTGTTTGTTTTATTGTCTTGGGCTCCCAATTATCTCAGTAGTCACAAAACAGCTCTATTATCTCAAAGATTCACGCTTCAACGCTATCTTGAAATATAATTTTCTGTTACTAATTGCTCCATTATTTGTTTTACTGTTTTGGGACCCCAACTGTTTCAGTAATCACTAAACAGCTGAGTTACCTTAAAGATTTAAAAGTTCATGCTTCAACGCTATCCTGAAATATAATTTTCTGTTACTAATTGCTCCATTATTTGTTTTACTGTCTTGAAATATAATTTTCTGTTACTAATTGCTCCACAGAGGGTCACACCGACGCAGAGATGATGGACCTGGTGTCCGAGATGGAGATGATGAAGATGATCGGCAAGCACGTGAACATAATCAACCTGTTAGGAGCCTGTACGCAAGGAGGACCACTGTACGTGGTGGTAGAATTCGCCCCTCATGGGAACCTCCGTGACTTCCTACGGGACCACAGACCTTCCTCTGGATACGAGCCAACGATTGGCCAGGAACCGAAAGAGAAGAAGACTTTGACGCAAAAGGATCTGGTGTCTTTTGCCTATCAAGTAGCCAGGGGTATGGAGTATTTAGCGAGCAGGAGATGCATCCACAGGGACCTGGCTGCTAGAAACGTGCTAGTAAGCGATGAATACGTGCTGAAGATCGCTGACTTCGGCCTGGCCAGGGACATTCATTGCCACGACTACTACAGGAAGACCACTGATGGAAGGCTTCCGGTTAAGTGGATGGCTCCTGAGGCTCTGTTTCATCGAGTTTACACCACTCAGTCCGACGTGTGAGTATTTAATCGACTATTCATCAATTTAGGGAATATTTAACGATCCAGTACATTGTTTCTCAACGAAATTTCATTCAAATTTCACTTGCGACAGAAATATTAAACATTTTGAGAAATATCGTTCATGCAGCAGTCGATTGCTAAATCCAGCAAAATATTAGATATGCAAAATTACTTTGCAATTTAGGAATAAATTCGAACCAAAGCTGCGACTGGCATAATATTAATGGTGTGAAATTTTTTATTGCTAAGAGTACGATCAACTGTCTCTGAAGTGGAAAAATATTTTTCTGGTAATTCGTGGTCTCTTGAATATTTATATCGTTCGTGGACGTCATTTGCACAGGAACGCGTGAAGTGTTTTGACTCTGACTGATTCATATATTCAATCCATGATTCATAATCGCAGTTTTTAATAAGCTCTGTAAGAACTCGTCTTGTTTTCGGTATTGTGAGAAAGAAAATACAGGATGTTGACGGGATAGTTAACCCTTTGACTGCCATGTTGGTCATATATGACCGGCAACGGTTTCTCCCGTGACGCCACGATGGTCATGGGTGACCGGAGCGTTTCAACTTTTTACAATTGTAAAAAACTAAATGAAAATCGAGAGTTAGCGTATTTGAATATGGCCGATGTATAGAAGATACATTGAAATAAAATGTGCCCTATCGAACGATTAAAATTTTTTATTAGAACAATAAAGAATAACAAAATGTTAGAATAAATCTTGCATCTAACGGTGCACTTTGTTAAAGCACTCCAAACATAAATGCGGCGCACCAATACAATCCGGACAATAAGTGGTCACCTTCTTGGTCTTATTTTTAGCAATTTTTCACCCAAATAGTTTGGAATTTTTTTTCTAACATTCCCTGCAAAATTTTCGTTCCAGGTACGCTCGCCCTTCTTTTTTTTTGCAATTCGTGCCGTAATCTTCGTCGAACCGTTACTAAAGCGCCACGGTGGTCACCGGTGACCACCAGTAAGAAAAACGCTCCATTTGATAAAAATATAGCCTTCTAACATCGATTCGTTATTATTTTGCCATTATATGCTTTGAATGATAAAAATAATTCCGTGGTGTCCTAGGCGAAACATATGATTTCGGCGTGGTAGTCAAAGTGTTAAGGAGTTGTTTATCGTGATGTTTCAGATGGTCGTACGGGATTCTGTTGTGGGAGATCATGACGCTGGGTGGTACCCCCTATCCGTCCGTACCATCCGTAGAGAAACTGTTCCAGCTACTGAGGACAGGCCATCGAATGGAAAAGCCACCGTGTTGTTCTATCGAAATGTAAGCGAAGCGTTTAGTACTTGTATCATTGAGAGCAAAAGTAAATAATATTACAATAAAACAACGAATGATTACAGATACATGTTGATGAGAGACTGCTGGAGTTATCAGCCCAACGAACGACCAATGTTTGGAGAACTGGTCGAGGATCTCGATAGGATATTAACGATAACCGCGAACGAGGTAAGAAAAACATAAATATTTCCTATCCTTCAAATATCTCTTGATTCTTCTTCCTAACTAAAAATAGGAAAAAGCACAAGATATTATTATTTATTAATAATTACTCCATTTATATCTGTGCAAATTCATACCTCAGTTAGAAAAGAAGGAAGATCAATGGTCGATTGATCGTTTCAGGAATACTTGGACCTTGGCCTTCCGCAGCTAGACACGCCGCCGTCCAGTCAAGAGTCCAGCGAAGCCGACGACGACGAGGGTGAAGAGAAGTTCCCCTATCTGCTATGAAATCTCCACGAACGATCGGTTTTCGCCGAAGAATGTGTTTACGATTCTCAGAAAAAAACAAAAAAAAAAAATAAATAAATAGAGAGGGAAAACAATGGACCCAGAAGGAACAACGAACGAAGACGAACAGCACTAAGAGAAGAATAGAAGAGAAGCACGAGGAAGAAGAGGAATCGACGAGAAGAAAACGAACGAAGATCACGAGATGAAAGAACTAGCCTAGGGTTGTGAGGAACGCTAGTGAATTTGAGTCAAACCGACCGACCTAGCGAACACGCCAAATAATATAAATCAGTATTGACTTGTTTAGCGCCGTATCCAGTAGCGTTTAAGGAAGAACGGATAGAAAGAATCGATCGAGGAAGAAAAAAACTCCGGCCTTCGAGGAGACTGATTTTTCTTACGACGAGACACCGTATTTATTTTCCTGTTATCCTTATTTCCTGAGAAATAACGGGGACGACTTCGCATACCCCTACGTGATCCTCCTACTGTCTGAACGCGAGAAGAAGGCAGGGGAATTCGCATCCCCGCTCCAGCCACGGCTCGCTATTGGCTGGAGGCGGTAACGAAGGTCGACCGTGGCCAATAGTCTCTCTGGAATCCGTGACAGCGAGAGAGTGGGACTGCGACTGGAGTAGAGATGTAGACACTACGTGCCCAACTCCTTCTCGAAGTCGGAGAGTAAAGAGCTCAGAAGAACCAGCTGTGATAACTCGTCAATAAGTTGGATTAACGACGAATTTTCTTCATGGACCAACGTGAATTTCTTAAAATTTCCTTCTTGAAACTTGTAAACAACGTGTTACAAAGAAAAGTATCGCAGTGAGTTGTCAACGATTGTTAGAAGTTTTCGCAGACTGAATTCTTCTGAGCTCTCTACGGTATAGTCCACGCGAGAAATATGACGTGCTAGTGAAATCAACGGAGCCCAAAATTCCAAGTGTTTCGATTGCCGATGAGATAACGGTGACGCATTCGTGAGTCGATCAGTGCCGTAGAATGAGAATCTGGAATCAGTTCTATCGCTTAGTATCGCTATAATAATATACGAAAGTTCTTTTAGATGTTAAATAAAATTTATTACCCTTAAATTGATAGCGAGTGATAGCGGACTGAATTGAGATTTCAAGCGTATCTCATTAAAATCGGTGTTGAATACTCGCAGCTAGAAACTCCAGACTATCCCAAGTTTTAGGCGACTTGGACGGTGTGACGATAATTTACAAATTCGTTATAATTCTCTCGTGGACTGTACGTATTCTTACATATACATATCCTCGTACACACGTCTCTCAGGTTCCCTGGTTCGTACGACCAACGAGCCCCATCGGAAAAGACTTTGGTGCACACCTGAACTGAGTTTGTAGCCAAAGCAAAGTGTAACGAATGATGTTTATAATACGAATGTTCAAACGTCCAATTTTGTACATGTTACTCTACCGTGCCATTGATAAGTGCCTTGGGAAGTGTAAAGAGCAGAGAAAATAATGGATGAGGAAAGTTCAGCCAGGGCTTCTTGTATTCGTTAGCGTGGAGAATAGGGATGAACGAAGCACGAGATGGTGCATCAGGCTTGAAGACAGATCCTGGTCGTGGATCCTCTCGAAACGTGTTTGTAACTAGTCAATTAATGAAACCTGTACGTTTCTCTGTAACATAGTTCGAAAAACCGTTTTATTAAGAGTATGTATTATGTTAACGTTTCTACGTGAAGGGACTTCAGTGGACAACGAACGTGTGTCTTCTACAAGCTCTATAGTTCGTGCAACGAGACGAATTACAAAGATAAACAAGGTCGGCCCGTAATTTTTGGACAACCCTGAATATAAGATAGAAAGTTATTTGCTCGCGGCCGCTTAACTGCAGACATAACACCGTGAATTTTTCTTCGTTTATTTTTCTCTGTCGCGTCTCGTTTGACGGACTATAGTATAATTTCGTGTAAATTTTCTTTTGTTTCTTGTAAGAAGACGAGACGAGAATCGTGTAGATCGTAAGGGAAGACTTGCGACGTGATTCCGTTGGTCTTTTCGACGAATCTTTGAAATTGACGGAGATCATTTTCGATAGGTGCATATTTGGAGGTTAAGGCCGTCGAGATCGCAACGGAAATGTCGTCGTCGAGAAGGACACCTGCAAAGAGAGAAAGGATGATGTACGATATACGATTTCTCGTCGAAAGACGAGTTAAAAAAAGGGAAAAAAGTGGAGAGAGAGAAGAGAAGCATTTATTGCATCGTCCACGTAGATGTAAAATGCAACGGAGGTGTATAAATGGTGCATGCGAGAGGTGCTTAGTAGTAGATAATTTATTTCTTTGTATATTGTTACTTAGGATGTATTCTAGGATGTCGTTAACACTTATGTATTTTTTCTTTTTTTTTTTTTTTTTTTTTTTTGTATTACCAACGGACGACTGAGGCGAGATGCGTGTAAAATATGAAATGGATTAATCAGTTGATCAACGAGAATAATATGTAAACGCGACGAGAGACTCCTTGTAAATAGCACCGACCTGTTTATTTAAAAGTTTTCTCATTTTTCTTTCTTTCGTATCTTTTTCCTTTCTTTCTCGTTACCCAGCACCTAAAGGTAGCCAGTAAATCAGCATTTACCAAGGTAGATTGTATGTATAGTCTGCGTAAATATTGGATTATTATTGTAACGTGAGTTTCGTCTCGAATAAATCACTGGAAACTGTACCCACATTACTCGACATCTACCGTTTATTATTTTTAGCTCTTTTTTTTCATGACTTGCGATCTCTAACCGTTCCTCGTGGTTTTGGACTAGTCGTGATCCGGAATATTTAGAAATGACCGAAGAATATAATTCTTGAAGAAATTTAGAGGATTGATCTAATTGAAAAAAGAAATTCGGTGTTTAAAAACTAGTATAATTTTTTTAATGTATCTCAATTTACATTTCGGTGTTATCTTGATTTTATTATTGGAAATACGTTAAATTTAGTCTTTACCTTGGTACCGCTTACCGAAAAGAACTTTTTAAAAGTTTTCATCATCTGACTAGTCCACAGACCAAAAATTAACTAATCTGCATTGCATACGTAGGTCTTTTATTCCGAGTTGTTCTCTAAAATAGCGAATGGGTATTGAAAAAAAATATATTAAAGACGCGAATAAACGTGAAAATGGCGATGCGTACTGAGGAATAAATTTACGATACCTCGGTTCATGATACTGATTCATGCTAGTAACTGATAGCCACCTAATCAAATTTAACCTCATCAAAATTCCGCTCTATTTCGTGCGGTGTTTGCATGGCATATGAGTTCGCTTGCGCTGCCGTAGCGTTTATATACCCAACGCCAGCTGCCGAACATTAGCCGAAAAGTCCCGATCGTCACCGATTCCACTAATAATTCCTTTTCTGTGAAATAATCAATGATTTATTAATATATTTCTGTATTATTATAAGTTTATCCTCCGGATAACTTGTTATTAATTATGTTAATATGTTATTGCCGATATATTTAATAATTTATGCATTTTTTGCAAATTGTAACTACATTTATGCTTTCGTAGTATAAATCTCCACAATAATATATGTAAATACGTATATATAATAAAATACTTTGACTACCTTTCAAAAATATAAGAATTTCATTATTTACCATTTCAATTATTTTAATTATTATCACTTAATTTATTCGCTATAACTATAGCTATTTTTCTTAAGATATAATTTTAAATATAGATATCAACATTTTCATTAAGTAATATTTCATTTTTTCTGTGCGACATTATTTTTTTGGAATTCGATAAGAAATAAATTAGAGAAAACATAATAAAATTTCTAATCTTTTTTACATTTCATTTATTACAAAATTGAAATAGAATTGACGAAGAATCGATATATCAAAAGATACTTAAACCGTGATTGAAATTGATATCTTCATATTTCGGTTCTTTCTAACGGTTATAGAAAATAACGGTTCTCTGAGCTATTTTAAGAAATGATTCCAATATTGCAACAATTTTTAATTCCTAAATGTTAAGTTCTTTTTATGACTTAATCGACCTTTATTTATGCTTTCTTTATGCATATATCAAGTTTAATCGATATAGATCCAAGATCAATCGAATTATCCTTTTATAAAATGTATATGCACACCTCGACACGGTTAAACGATAAAACAAATTGGCGTATGATTGATCGTGAGTATATCGGGACCCCCCACCATTGGACAGAACCGCGTGTCCAGAGAAAAGTTGACCATAAGACAAGCGATGGCGCTGAGATCAGTTCGTTTTGTTGTCATCAGCCACATTTACACTAAGTTGTTTTTACCAGGTTTTTAGTGGAACGTTTAATTTTGTATTTCTCCATTTAGCTTCGATTCAACGACAAAAAATGCCAAGGATGGTACGGACCGTTCGCACAAAACTTCCTAACGAATAACACGAGTGAAAGTTGCCGTTGTGTGCTAACACTCGACATTCAGGTTAGAATCTGATAACCCACTTTTTTCGAGCACAGAATTTATTTTCACGTACCAATCGTTGTCCACCAACATCCGTTTGGTCCTTTGTCGACTTCTAAATGAGTCAAATTGTGTGTCAACACGACAAATTTCATGGGATTTACATATTACGGTATTTTCACCATTACTGTAATACCATTTTATGTGTACCATTGTGACATAATTACGTTTGAGTTTTTCCGTTTTCCGCAAAATAAAAGTATCATGTTATTATTAACGTGTATAATCTCAGCTTTGAGAAATTGTAAGTTTGGAATAATTTCATGGCATTAAAGTCTGATGGCACTTGTATGGTGTCGTAGGTAGTAATATTTATTAAATGGTGATTACCAGTGCCATGGAGAGAAGAATCAAGTTAAAAACACTGAACAACCACATAACATGCAAGATATGCAAGGGTTATTTGATAGATGCCACAACTGTAACGGAATGTCTACATACGTTTTGCAAAAGCTGTCTTGTGAAACATTTAGAAGAGAAACACACGTGTCCAACATGTCAAATTGTTATACATCAATCACATCCCCTCCAATATATAAGCTTTGACAGAACTATGCAAGATATTGTCTATAAATTAGTTCCTGATCTTCAAGAAAGTTAGTATTCTTCTCTTTATTAATAAATTTGATAAAACTGATCGTAGAAAATCTTATATAATTGATAACTTGATTCAATACATTTTGTTTTAGATGAAATTAAAACCCTCCAATATATAAGCTTTGACAGAACTATGCAAGATATTGTCTATAAATTAGTTCCTGATCTTCAAGAAAGTTAGTATTCTTCTCTTTATTAATAAATTTGATAAAACTGATCATAGAAAATCTTATATAATTGATAACTTGATTCAATACATTTTGTTTTAGATGAAATTAAAAGGGAAAGAGAATTTTATAGAGCCAGAGGTTTAGCTTGCCCAAAAGATGTCCTACCGAATGCCGGAGATGTTGAAGAGGAAAAGGCAACAGCAGATGCACATGCAGAATCAGATTACCACCGTACCGATGAACAGGTAAGAAACAGTTAAAATTACCATGTAATTTTTCATGATACTAAACAATAAATATTTTCACAGGTTAATGTTTGTTTGGAATGCATAAATACAAGTTTAAAAACCTTGAAACGAAGATTTATTAGGTGTTCTGCCCAAGCAACTATTACACATTTAAAAAAGTTTATTGCCAAGAAAGTGTTAAACGGGATGGAAAAATATCGAGATGTGAGTAAAAATTGTTAAAAATTTATATTAAAATTAAGATTACCAATTAATGATCTAAATTTTAAATTAACCATCTTTACAGATTGATATTTTGTGCAATGATGAACTATTAGGTAAGGACCACACATTGAAATTTGTTTATGTAACAAGATGGAGGTTCCGGGACCCACCTTTAAGGCTACAATATAGACCACGAATAGACATCTAAGATTAATATCTCAATGTTCGATACGCGAAAGAAATCACAAAGAATCTTGTACCTACTTTATACGTTTCCTAGTTCTATCCGTGTATTGACCGTTATAGTACTTATTTTTGTGTTCTGACACTGTAAAAAAATTCAATTTCGAAATTTGTTTCTTACGATAAAAGAGGAATTGCTTTACTCTCGTATCATTTTACCGTATCATCTTAACCGATAGTCATTGACACGACATATTTTACCGATAGTAATTCCATCTGCATTCAGTCATTTTTCTGTTCTCTTTTTTTTTTTTCAGTTAGCGTTCGAGATCATTTGCGTATTGTTTTTAATTGAGTTACATTAACTCGTATTTTTAATGTTTATTACAAATTACTTTCTACATTTGTGTAATACGTAATTGTAAGTAGACCAAGAAATCATAGCGATACTGTAACAACGAGAAAATAGTTTTCGTTCGCGCACAGTATCGCTGAACGTAATTCTAAATATTTAGTTACGACATTATACTCGTCATACCCGTGACGTGACACACCATGCGTATTCTTGTATCAATTCCCTATAAATATTACATTTTTGATTTGAAGATATGAAAATGCTGGTAGTGTCGGTCACGGATACAAAAATTTGTTGCTTTTTCGCGCACAGCAACAGAACAAAATTGCCCTTCTTCTTGTAATTTTAAGACGTGAATTTCTTTTTATACGTACCCTAATTGTATATAGAATATTTTTGACAGAATTCCGATAATATTGCGCGTAGACGCAGCTTTGTATTAGAAGGAGAAAAATGGGGAAAAAAAGAAGCTGGGTCCGAGCAAGAAAGATTCGGGCCCCTTTAACTTTGTATGTTTATGCGCTGTACACATTCTAATTCGACCCCGAGGTTTCTCTCAATGCCGGGATACAAAAGAATTTTATCATATGTGACATATTTTCTCGAGGAATTTGATAAGGACAACGACGCGTTGAGCGAAACGGCCGGGGTACTTGTCGCTTGTAGTTAAATGAACTTGTTTCGACGAATAATGTAAAGCGGAAAAGTCGTGTGATTGTATATAAATATTCTAGGGGAAAAAGTGAAGTGGAAATCGACTTTACAAAGTAGCGGCATTTTATGAATGCTAAGGCTTGTATGTTGTACACTATGTGTGTATCTCCATAAATTATTAAATAAATATGTTTTGTACAGTAACAACTAAAATGATTAACAAAAATCCAGATGTTAAATTATACGAAAAAAAAACAAAGTAAATAAATAAATAAAAATTTATTTGTTAATCGTAGAAACTATTTAACGAATTTTCTGAACTCAATTACAGATAAAGCGATGTCAAATTATCTAACATTACGTGATCACCAAATTGATGCCGCGAAGTATTGCCCGCAGAATACTAATTTCAATCGAATGATATAAAGTGACCTTGACGCATACTATTAAGCCGAAAAAGAAATCGAAGTCGTAATATACTCTTTCGTGTCTTTTTTTTTTCTCAAAGGAATATAAAACTCGAACGACACACTTATTCGCATATGTAGTATACATTTACATCTATAAACGTAATAACAGCGCATTTTTGGAATTTCCTAACGTTTTTAATTTTTAACAAAAGATACAACGATAATATTTACAATTTGATTTTTCGAATTTTAGAATTAACGAATCAGAACGTATAATTTAAAATGTCTAGGAAAAAAACGCGATGCATCGGCGAGTAAAAATATTGCACGAAACCTCGCTACGATTTGAAATGTTGCGCATGCGCAGTAATTGGACAAGCTGAAACAAATCAACGCATGCGCGATGCATTCTAAAGTAGTTTATGGTCAATGCGCGTCGAGTAGAGACCGTTGCTGCTGTCCAGCAGCACGGCAAACGTGGTTTCGTTAAATAACTTTCGATGAATTTAATTACAAGTGTTAGCAATTTCTCGTATGCCTCATCTGCGCGCTGTTTCGCAGATAAATGAGCCTGCAAGACAGCCTCTTCTCCGAGGACGTGGAGCACGACGTGACTCTATTTTCAAGGGACAAGAAACGGAAAAGGTAGGAGAGTCAAACGATCACGTTTCCTGATGCAACGACGCGCCTTTAAAGGTTAGATGACTACGGTTTTTACAACGTGTCTTCAAGCATTATTCTCGACTTTCAATTTCTACAATGATGTTTATCATGGTGAACAGTGACGGCTTTCTCCGGGAAATCGTTAATTGTGAAGTTTCAAACGGTGCGATATAAAAGTAAGTTGACGTTTGTCAATTGTGCGGGAAAATAAGATTAAGTCACGTCGTAAATTGCATTAATTCGACGGCCCCGTGAATATCCTAGCGTTTTGGCCAGTGTTGTTACGAGGTGCAAGTGTGTTACGTGAAATTTATTTACAGCCTTGACATAGAAATAAAATTGGAATTCAAAGGCAATTAGAATTGATCTTCGGATTTACGATGCCTTATAACCGTTAAAAAGCGCGCGATCGAGTATTGACTTTCTTTTGCGGCCTCCGAGCGGAATATTTATAAATATCCCGATCTAAAGGTAAACGGTTGATATCATCGTTTTCCAGACGACGTTCTTGGCCGCTGCTACGTGCGCCTTTAGACGGTTCCGTTACGTTAGTGATTCTCCGTTTCTCTTTAACATACCGCGCGTACTTCGAACGTTAACGTATTTTTTTTTTTCCTCCACTGCAGATTTTTACCGTGCCGCATAGCACTTTAGGAAGCATAAAAGATCAGTAAGTCATCGGGAGACTTACAATAAATAACAGTACGTTTAATCGTTTCTTAAATATAATATATAAGAACACCGTAATACGTGCAATTTCTTAATACACAATTCGAATANAGCACTTTAGGAAGCATAAAAGATCAGTAAGTCATCGGGAGACTTACAATAAATAACAGTACGTTTAATCGTTTCTTAAATATAATATATCTATACTTTTATCTCTTTCTCGATTAACATTATATCGGATTTTAATTGAAAATGCGCCTTACTTAAAACATGCAGTAAGAACATAATAGGTTTTTATGTTGGCGGATATTGGTTAAATTCATATACGACGGAACTTGCATGTGTCGTTGGATAATGAAAGAAAATTTATACGAAACTCGAAGTTTAATGGAACGCATTATCTTCGCCAACAATGATGCAAATAATGAACCACGATTATACACGATTAACTATCCCGGCACACATTATATAAGAACACCGTAATACGTGCAATTTCTTAATACACAATTCGAATATTCTTCGGAACGAAATTACATAAAAAATTCACTCTGCTTGACGATAAAATTAATAAAATTGTAACGTTTGATTTTAAAAGAATTAAAAAAAATCACGATTACGGGTTGTATTGCATAATTGTTAAAATCACGCGCAAAAGGAACAGCTGGACGATTTTGAATGCCCTCTGGCACGGATAATTGTTAATCTATGGAGTGTAACTGGTCGGTTAACGTATGTCACTCACGTATACGGCTGATTACGTGAACCACGCAACACTTACGAGGTACACAGCGCTCTGTTTCTTCTTTGTAGTTCAAGGCTCGTCGATTTAGTCGGCTCTGAAACGTAATTAACAGATCGTGCCCGCGAAAACGTTGGTTCAACGAGCGAATCGCGGGAAAGAGGAGAAGGACGGTTGCTTTGTTCGGCCGGTTGAAGTCGATTTCTTTTTCTTCTTGGCTTTCATATCTGCCACGGCGAGAAGCACCAGAGAACCACGATTTACCACGCTACACGCTTCATTCCACCTGAACGGGCCCCGGCATGTAATTTAACTATCGTGAAACGCCGTTAAGGTGAAAATTTATCTTCCATCCAGCATCCTCGTTTTATTTACCTGTCGAAAACAAGATTACTCCTGTAGATTGCTGCGAGAATGCGTTTCCTGTTTCCTTACCCCGCGGGATTACGTGCGCGCGCGCCGCTTCTAATGGTTCACCGATGCTTTCTAAAAACATCCGGTTACGATGTTACACATAATAAATCCCGCTTTATCCGACGTTTTGTACCGGTCGAACGTAATAGCCGGTTTCCATGGAGCGTGATTATGCGAAATGTTTTAACGAGGTCGTAACATCATTGGCGGAATGTGGCCGAAAGAGCGCGCGGCTATACGGACGCGAAGGATGGCTCTAATTTTAAGGAAATCAACGAAGGAGAAAGTGAAACGTTATGTAAAAGTTAGCCGGCATGTGTTCATCTGACACGATACGGCAAACTGGCCCGTGGCAAGGCGGTTACGTTCACCCATTGGCCGTCCAGTCTCACTTTCAGCCGCGATTGTAACGTGTTCTTTTCACTTTTACAGGGTACTCGTCTTTCCACCTGTAAACAACTATCGGAGATACATCATACATCAGTTGGTACAAGATCGTTTTCCCGATTTGCATACGTTCTCGATCGGACAGGGCTCTGCCAGAAGAACCGTCGTTTGTTACAAGAGCGACGTGATAAGGTATTCGAGTGTCTATTATCGTTTTAGCGACATAGGAGCGGAGTCAAGACTGCAAGCGTTGAATTTCATCCTTCCCTACTGCGAATCGATCAAATATCTTTTATTAATCTATCGATAAAACCTCGACCGATTGATATATCACAGCTTAGAATACGTAGAAATATATAGTAATAGTAATTCTGTAGAAATACGTGAGAAAAACATTGTAAGAAATATATTCATTTTTGTATGAAATTATTGTAACATTGTTATGATAACGGATATCTCGTGATATCTCGATATTTAATATTGAAACATAGTAGAATTTTATATGTAAGACTCGGTGTTGTTTTTTAATTGCGATTAATTTGGAAATTGTATTAATGTTAATTTTGTCGAAAGTAGAACGTGGACTAAATTGAATCAAGTTTATGCGAAATTCACAGACAGTACTAATAGTGTTATGAAATGGATTTACAAGAATGGTATTCTTACGACGTAGCAGCGACAAACGAAAGTGAAACCGACTGGCTCAAGGTCGCGCAGCGTAGTGCTCAAATGCGTCAGAACTGTTTAATTAAATTAGGAAAAGGAAGAGATTAACGGGAGTTAATATCTTGTTTTCCATATTCAAGGGACCCGAAATTGAATGGTGAACAGTGTAAGTTAGATTGTGCAACGAAAGGTACCGGTTCGTTGGTTGAGATGGGCGTCGAAGGTCGACGATCGCCCTCTGCATCTCCAGAACGTGTGCGAGTTCAAAGACAAGGTGATAAAGAAATTTATTTTGCTTGAAAACTCGGTATGAAGTTAACCGACGTCGTCGTTTGATTTTCTTTTTTTTTTTCTTCTTCTTTTTAGCAAAATCAACGCCAGCGGTTGAACTCTATAGACCACCAGCTGCTAGGAAATCTAAAAATGAACTTCAAACATGCGTGGACCAAGTTCAAGTGCAACCAACTGCGGATTCATCTGCTATAAAGTAAGAAATATCGTAAAAGTATATCTTTCTCTGTTTTTATAATTCAAATAAAAAATTGTAAATGTAACATGTTGCATTTAATAAATTTTATTTTATCAAGAACATCGCGGCAAAGAAGACCGGATCGTGCAGTTTATGTACCGAGACATCGTAGAAGTTTAGAAACAGAAGGAAGTCCTCAGCCGTCAGAATCTAGTACTCGTATGAATCGTGCAACTAAGGATAACTCGTCCATATCTTCTACTTCTCATGGACAATCAAAATCAACTTTAAATATTAAAGAAGTAGACACGGATATGGAACAAAGCATAGAATGTGCGAAAAAGGGATCAAATATATGCTTTGATAAAGATCAAGATATTATGGAATCTGAAGTGAATGAATTATGTTTTCAAGCAGATTCTAAAGATACAGATTCTTTGATTGTATCAGAAATACCTATAATGGAAGAATCTTATAGTAAGGAAATAATCGAGCAGTTAGACAGTTCAAATGAAAATGTGCCAAATGATTCGAATAGTCCTACTGCTCTTGAAGATAAATTTGAGATAACTGATGATCTTCAATCACAAACTACCGAAGAGCAAGAAGTATCTGATAATTCTAGTGAAAATAAGAATAATTTAGACTCAGTTGAAACATGTATATATAGTGAAGTTAATGTTAATGAAGAAATAGACAGATCTGATAAATATAAGGACAATGTTATTATAACTAATTCGACCGAAAATAATAACAAAAAGAACGTGGAGCTTTTAAGTAAAGATGAAATAACGAATCAAAAGAACGCGCAAATGATGCGTCGCAATATGGTGTCAAACGTGTTAATTATCTCAGATAGTGTACAGAAGGAAGCAGAACCTGTTAAAGTAGTCATTCCTGTTCCTATAACACCACCAGAGAAGAAAGTGAAAAAAGTTGTACGACAGAAAAGTAAACCCGCGCCACCACCTTCTCCGCCTATTAAAAAAATTAACAGGGATGAATGTGATTGGGATAGTTTATTTGATGACAATGGTGATTGTTTAGATCCAACGCTCATCGAGGAGGCAAGTATTTAACAATTTGTCCCTTTCTAATCTAAGGAATGAATTTGTTTTTAAATTTCAATTACTTCAGTTAACATCAGCTGTTGGCAATGTTATGATAGAACAACCAAAAAGTGATTATAAACCATACACCAAGCACATCGAAGTATCTAGCGACGAATTTGCTCATGTTGTTGAAATTTACAATTTTCCATCAGAATTCAAAACCAGCGATTTAGCAGCCGTTTTTAGTCCTTTTAAAAATGGCGGCTTTGAATTAAAATGGGTAGATGATACTCACTGTCTTGGAGTTTTCAGTAGTCCTCTTGTTGGTAATTAGAAACAAGTTAATGTTACGCTAATATTATACCTAATACGTACATACTTAAAAAAAATCGATTTTAGCTGCCGAAGTATTGGCGTCGGATCATCCGTTTGTTAAAACAAGACCTCTAAGTGAGGCTACAGCCTTGAGCAAAACGAAAGCGAAAAGAAGCGCAGAATTTTTACAACCTTATAGAAGTCGTCCAGAAACTTGCGCGGCATTAGCAAGACGATTAGTTACGGGTGCTCTGGGAGTGAAATTAGCTACTGCTAGGCAAGAACGCGAACATGAGAAGAATGTATTACGTGAGGCTAAAGGTAAATATTATTTATATAGAATAATTCTTAACATATACGACAAATTTTGAAATCATAAAAAAATAAGATGACCCTTCTGTTTTTTAGAAAAACGTAGATTAGCAAATAAACAGCGAGAAGATGCCTGGGAAGGCATTATTCCCGAAAAGTAGCATTATTTGTTGCAAATGTAATGTTCATACATTGAGAATTATTTACATTATTGTGTAAGTGTTTTATAACATTTACATGCATTTGTGCCTTACTCATCTATTCTTATCCGTGACAAACTATCGTTTTTGTCGAACTGATTTGGCGATTGGTTTTGGGAACATGGGAGATTGCTTGCCGATAGATGAGTGTGGCATGACAAAACTATCAAGAAATGGATATACTTGCTTAAGTACTGGCAAAGTGAATTTTCCAGTACTTGTTTATTTTCTACGTATTATGCATATCACGATATTCAGACCAGATGAATGAGCGTGCCTGTTGTACTATTTTCTAATGGAAGGGTATTAAGTATTTTAAGTAAACCTCTAGATGAGGGCAATTTACAGCCTTGACATATTAGAAAAGTATATAAAAAAAAAACAGATGTAGAAGCGTTTTATGATATATACGGTTATTCTTACCTCGACAGTTGCCTCTGTTATAAATTTATATATACACGACAAACAATGCTGTGTTGTGCAATGATAATACGAGACAATAAGTTAGAATGGTAGAGAACGAAGATATCCTTTTACACATGCACGCGTGCGTGCACATACATCGATATACTACAATGATATGTAATCGAAGTGTGTCTTCACAGAATTATGATTTCACAACAATGAAATTATACGGAAATACAATGTGGCATTTTATTATTATACGTAAGATTATTGTAGTTATGAATCATGCCACTTATTATATTACATATACATATATAAATCTGTTACATGAATGTTAAAAATTTGACGCACAATCATGATCTATCTACATAGATTACAAATTTACTAAGAGAAAAAAAGTTCGAAACAGATTGTATTTTTATATACAATTGTTACCAACAGAGGAATAAAGATATGTATCGCCAAATCCTAGTCAATGTACGCAAGAAACATGTTACCTATATTGTATATTATATTGCCGAATTTTGTCCGAAGTTGACAAAATGATTAAAAAAAAAAGGAATAAAAATATTTTATGTACCATATATTCCGTGTATATTTTCAATCCACATAAGACTTAATTACATTTTAATTTAATAGTAAATTCAGAAGTTAACAATTTATACTGATTAGATGAGACTGGTATCAAGTACGTTCATTTAAAAATGGCAGTATTTCATACTGTACAATATGCACAGTGATTAAAAAATGTGTACAATTGAAAAAGCTATTCGATTCATTAAACAGATGTATTATCATCCATTATTTTAGCAATATACAAATATTATATATTTCGGGCAAATGTAACGAAAATACGAATTATTTATTACCATTTTCCGCCTTTTTTCTTCTTTTTCTGTTGAACTTTACGTTGTTGTTGTCGTGGACCGGAACTTTCTACCGCTGGACTATGTCGTGGATTAGGAGAAGGTTTTGCATTTGTAGGCATTTTAGTAATGTCACTGTAACAGGTAATGATGATTAAAATTATAAATTGTATTTTTTCTTTTTTAAATTAAAAGAAGATGTAGTACTGTACAATTAACGATTTCCATTATTTACTAATTTTTTTTCTANACTGTTATAATATATACTACTATTCTCAAACTTTCAAATTTTTTAAATTAAAAAAATGAATGTCTTTTTAATACATACTACATATCACTAGCCCCAGTTGCAGCACCTTGTGTACCCTTCATTGTAGCATCTCGATTTCTTCTATCTCGTTTCTTCCTGAATCCGCTTCGTTCGTGTCTAGGCAACCATCGTTCAGGATCAGGTGGAACATTTGGATCATAGTTCTTAGGTAATTTTCCTTTACGTTTACGTTTTTTGCGTTTCTTTTGAGTTACATCAACTGCTAATTTGCTACAAAATATAATTGTAATTATCAATTGGGATAGTTTTACAATCAAAATTATATTTAAGGAAGAATACTTACCCAGGGGATGGTTCGATCTTTTTCTTAATCACCTTGGTACCAATTACCCAGTTACTGCTCTCTAAAGCATCAACATCAGTTGTTTCAGCCAGATCATGAAGTGGTGGTAAACGTTTTGATAGAAGTTGTGCCTTTTCAGGACAAAATTGTACATATGCCACTACTAATTGCGCTAATGTTTTCGTATCACAGGGCGAATCGTCTACCATTTCTTGTAAAATGTCAGCTGCCATTTTAATTTCTCCTCCGCGTAAGTAAAAGTCAGCAGCTTGCCGCCACAATTCCCCTAAATTAGCAATAGTTTCCTACAAATAAATATTAAATCATAAAGACATTAAATTAAACTGGGAAAGAGAAATAAAGTTAAATATGCTTACTTTATTTTTCTTATAATAATTAACTGCATCTTTGAGTGCAGCCGACGCTTTTTCGCGATTATTATCAGCCATATGAAGTGTTACAAGTGCGCTAACTATGCCAGGTAATGATTTATCTCTTTCACTCAGATTCTCGAGAATATCAATTGCCTCTTGTCTTTCATCTTGACTCAATAAAAGTTGCACACAAACTAGTTTCATTTGTAATTCTTTATCTCCAACTGCATACTGTGTTAACAGACTTGCTGCTTTTTTTGCTTCACCTTCTTTACCAAGTTGTACTGCTTTAACAAACATAGCATCTACAGCCAGTGCAGGATGATCCTTAGCAAGTTTATTGCAAAATTGTTGACACTGTTCAGCCTGCAAATATGTAAGATGTAAAATACTGAAATAAGAACAATAGCAATAAAATAATAATAACATTAACGAATAAGCTTATACCTGATCAGTGTACAAAGCTAGCAAACACTGATTATATGCAATGGTTCTCCTTTGCCTAGAAGTTAATTTATGTTCTAAACTATCATGAGTGGCACTTTTCATTCTCTTTTTGCTGTCAAATACATTTTGATCTTTATTGAGGCACACAAGGTTATTGCTTGCCACTGCTACTAGAGCTATATCATCTGGTTTTACTTTTAAAGCAGAAATATATAATGCTTGAGCTTCTTTCTCACGACCTTGAAGCTGAAGACAACATCCGAGTTGAACTCTAATAATTCCCAATTCATCTTCTATTTCTTCTTCACCAACTCCATCTTCTTCCAAACCTTCTTTACACATCTTCTCAGCTGCTTTAAGCTTTTTTTCTGCCTCAATTAAGGCAGCCTTGTCACCTTTGCTACCTTGTGCAATCAAACGACAAGCTGCATTATATATTAATTCATATGTATCTTCACGTAATGCAGGAACTTCTATGTTCTGTTTAAGAAAATATATAGAAAATAATTCAAATATATTTAAATGATTTTAATTGTTAAATACATACAGAATCTTCGATTTGTAAATTTACAACTACTGCCGCAAGATTAGCTTCCCTTTCATCTTCATATTCATCATGGGAATTTTTTATAATGTCTCTATATACAGAGAAACATTCTTCATATTTTTCAAGTCTGTATAATATTTGGGCTTTGAGGTCCTTAAGTTTGAGTGATGGATTTTGGACATTTTCCACTATCTTTAAAGCTTCGAACACTTGATTCAATCGATATAAACAATATGCTTTCTCAAAATCTAAATTGCTGCAAAAAGAAAGTTTGTTTACTTTTAGAATTATATGAAATAAACATTAAGCAATATGGTATTAATATAAGAAAAACATACACCGACAGCTTTGGATTCTTAACAATAAATTGCAGTGCATCGCTGAATTTAGATAACTGAATGTAACAAATAACTTTACAGTGGAAAGCAGCTTCTTCTTCTTGGGAAATACTTAAAACTGAAAAATATTTTATTTTTTACTATATACTGTTTCTCAAAAGTAGGCCACAGGTTAGGTTGCTAGTAAATTTTTGAAATCAAATGCAATTGGTAAATACACGAAAACTCACTTTTATTAGCAATTTTTATAGCCCTTTCATATTCTCCATTTGGACCTAATTTATTTAGTTCTCCATATAATACAAAAAGATTGTTTTCCTTTGTAGCCATGTTGCTCACTTTGCGAGCGTGTCCAACGTGGAACTAATTTAACAACCTAATACAGCATAATATCTCAATAACTCCTTCAAAAGGAGTTATTACTTATGAGATATAGTTTTTTGCATGTAACAGGATTGGATATTATTTAAAATATTTGGTATAAGTATCATTTAAAATAATTCAAGTGTACTCAATCTAATTAGAAATTTGTTACAGTATCAATTAAATTTATTTATTTAATCATATCACACAGATTTTTTCGTTATTTTAATTTAAAAGAATATGATATTACTTTGACACAAAAATGTGATAAATGCAATAATAGAAAGCTTTATTCTTGGAGAAGTAAAATGCAACGTCATATAAAGAAGAAATTAAGTTGAATTTTCATATACATCATTGAAATAAAATTCTAGTTAATTCCTTAAAAGTTTTAAAAAAGTCATTGTCATCTTATAATATTTGAATGTTTGATTTGAAAAATAATTAGATACAAAAGAGTTTAAACATGGATGTGATATAGTATAGACTTAAAACTCAATACATTTTTATACCAATCTGAGGAATCTAGATTTTTTTACGTGGGTGTTGTTACCTTATCCTGGATAGATCATAACACAACAATTGGTTAAAATTAAAATTGAATGATGGAAATTATTTTTTATAAAATTAAATAAATAACAAAATTTAAACACAATGATTTTAATTGAATTGCAAATATCATAGTGCGTAGTTCTACACCTCGTTTCTTTTTTAAATACGATATTAATAAAAAATTAATCATTAAACATGGTATTTTATATTATGAAATTTTGTTTTAAATTATGTAACGTGATAATCTGTGAATAATGTGAATTGTGGCTAACATACAACTATATTGTTACTGTTTTATTTACTTTACTATTTTATTTACTTCCGTGAAATCTATATTGTGAATAAAGTGGTATTACGATTCAGGCGGGAATTATTTTGCCATTACAAATAGTATCAAGAAATAATAATAGTATCTTTATTATATATTCATGCTTTCTAAAACTTATTATAACGCTGAATGTAAATGATTTATATATGTTGGGAAATCAAAACAATTTATATTTTTTTGGTATAATTTTTCACCTATAGGTATATACAAATATTTTTATTACTTTTTTAAAACGAGAATAATTATATGACAGTCAAGAATCAAACTACTGATTGTCAAACAGAAATAGTCACAATGTATATAAAAGTTATGGTTCGTGCGAAGTTAAAAATATCGAAATACAGGAAAAATTTATTTACATAATTTTACTATATAATAATTCAAAAATTTGAAAATTTTAATCGTATAAACTTTCAATTCATTTACGAAAAATTCATTTACATGATTTTACTATATAATAATTCAAAAATTCAAAAATTTTAATCGTACAAACTTCCAATTCCGTCCATTACATTTCATAACGATATATCTTCTATATTTTACATCAAACATATGCATTGTTTGACATTCGCCGTAATTTCTTATTTATTAAATATACAAGATCTAATATCTTTAATAGATTTAGCATGCGCGACAACACTTCTAATCTTCTCTAGTTTGTTAATTCAGTTCACATGACAGGAAGTCTTACGAAACATTAAATCTGTACTTTATCTGTTATTCAACAAAGTATCGATGTCGCCGAGGAATTTAAATTCAGCCTGATAAATTTTAATTTCCAAAGGAAGAGCATAATACTCTCCGGTACTGCGATTTAATCAAAGTTAAATAAGAACTTAAATATCTAAAACGGATAAATGAAGAGAGACGTCGAATAGTCATAAGGTATTAATTTATTAATTTAAATCTTGAATATTGTCTGCCTGTTTTAATACGAAATACATATAGTAATTATCAAATCGTTTCCAAATAACAGTTTGGTTGTCGATTACAAAACGTGGAATGACTTGTTGTCCACGAAACACTTCACAAGGTTAGCGGCCTTCCTGCATTCATTTGGACCAGCTGTAACAAAGTTATGTATCAATTTAATCAATTTAGAAATATTGCTTCTAATAACGAATAATTTGTTTAACCTATTTACAGAAAATTTACAGCGTTCTGCTTTAGAGGCGAAGATTTTATTTTTAAACGAATTTCAAAGAATCTAATAGATATATAATTTTAGATACAACGCTAAAATGGCATTTACCTTTTTTAACCCTTTGCACTCGAGAGGTGACTCCATTAGTTTTAATGTCATAGTTCGAATTCGAATAAGCGATAATAACTATCGTAGCAAGCTTAATTTTAGGAAAGTAGGATTACAGGATAACATCAAAGTTACCGATAGACAAATGTTGTTTTTCTCGAAATCAAACGTTGAGTTTCGCGAGCTTTACAGGGGAACGAAGCGCGAATCGACGAAAGCTTTAAAAGAGAGACCTTCGACGGTATATGCAGAGACTTTTGTGAGATTTCAGAGACTAGAGAGATTTGTGAGATCCGAGAATATCGTCGTGAAATTCGAAGAAGCGTTTTTTCTCTTCCCACATCGTTAAAGA
>NIJG01000167.1:79613-90956 GCA_002201625.1 Euglossa dilemma
GGTTAATAATTCCAAACACAAAGGGACTTAAATAAATAATAAACTTATTCCTTAATGCACAGATATCTTGTAGTTGGCAGTGGATGGATTAATTGTAAAAATTAATGGTAAGATATTTTATTATTAATTCTTTACTTACTGGTGTCTTTGCATTTATTGATAACATCATCGACCTGTTCTTTAGGCACGTCAGATGGGGCCCTTTGTCTGGCAACTTCTAAGTTGATGGATCCGTCCGGGTTCATCTGATGTGAAAATTAAAATAACTCTTTAATCTCCTCTTATATACAATTTTATATATTTTAATTATGATTCTTACGATCTGTATTTTTTTCAGCATACAAGATGCGAAACAAGCCAATTTTTCGTTATCATGGTCAACGTTGCCCTTCTTCGCGTTTTCTACAGCCTCTGAAGAAGGAATGACGTGGATTAAAATTTGTCGTTTTGTCATTTATAATCTATATGTCGCTATTTTGAAACTTACGCGGATCAACACCGGTCTCGGTGGTACAAACGTTTCTGTACTCGGTTAACTTAGTTTTCTGTTCGTCCGTGAGTGCCTACAAAAGATATGAAATAAACATTAAGGCAAGGTATTATAAAACACATATATTTACAAAGAACGTTACAGTTACTGTAACATTTTGACCTTAAGAGTAAAAAAGAAAAGGTGTAATGTAAATAAATAACGTTTTTCTTATATTTTTATAGTTAATTCTTTAGAACTATCAATTTATATAAAAAGGTCAGAGATCTATGTTTAAATTGTTGTTTCTTTTTTATCTTAAGTTGTTTAAAAATTATGGTTTTGTTTACTACCGATGATTTCTTATCGTGTAAAAACAAGCTTCGAAATTATCGCTGAATTCAATTCAGATTTGAATTTTCAGTATTCGATTCCTGCTGTTTGCAAGCAATGCTTATCAGCAGTTTCGAATATCGAAAATTCCAAGTGTCTAGTATTCTAAACTTTATTCTCGATCTTTTCCAGGAAATGAACTGCAAAATTAATCGTTCAACGAGAGACCAGCAAAACCGATTCGACGTAAAAGTAGTATCGCATGAAATTTATCAAATTTTCAAAAATTCCAAGTGTCTAGTATTCTAAACTTTATTCTCGATCTTTTCCAGGAAATGAACTGCAAAATTAATCACTCAACGAGAATCCAGCAAAACCGACTCGACGTAAAAGTAGTATCACGTGAAATTTATCAAATTTTCAAAAATTCCAAGTGTCTAGTATTCTAAACTTTATTCTCGATCTTTTCCAGGAAATGAACTGCAAAATTAATCGCTCAACGAGAATCCAGCAAAACCGACTCGACGTAAAAGTAGTATCGCATGAAATTTATCAAATTTTCAAAAATTCCAAATGTCTAGTATTCTAAACTTTATTCTCGATCTTTTCCAGGAAATGAACTGGAAATTAATCGCTCAACGAGAATGCAGCAAAACCGATTCGACGTAAAAGTAGTATCACGTGAAATTGATGAAATTTTCAACAAAGATGCCGAGAGAAGAAGCGGGAAAAGCAAGATGTGTGAAGATTTACCATGGCACCGACGAAGCAGAGGGTAAAAGCAACGACGATCTTCATGTTCTGGGTCTTCATGTTTCTTTTGGAAATATCAGCGAGCTCGAGGATTCAAGATTTGCACGAATGTTCACTGAGTACTGAATACAAATTGAATGGTCGACGAGTATTTATACTTATAGGTACAATCACTAACGATGGTGCGTCCCATTCTTCCCCCACCATCGGCAAACGGTTCTGTATTTTTCGGATGGAAACTCACCAACACTTTGCTACTCGTAAACCATCGGAATTACGTAGATTACATAACAGGAAGGGAATGTTTGTTTATGCTGAAAAAATGCGTAGGTTTTTTGTCCTATTTTCCAAGTCCCAGGGAATGAAAAAAATGTAAGATCCGAAACGATAGAACCGACGGAAATGTACGAGGTGAATTTCATTTAAATAACGATTTATCGTTCGTTCCTTTTTTCTTTCTCAATTGCATACGAAATATTTGTAAACAGTTGCAAATTGTCTAACTGCAGGCATGATCTTGTTCTTAGAAACAGGCAGATATATTCCTGTTTCTTCCGGGTAGATACATACATAATAACACAAGATACAGAAATGTCTGTCTTACACAACATTAAAATTTATAAGTTCAGTGGAATTCTGGATCGATAAATAGACAATTTGTGATCAATCTTATCATAAATTTGCATAATTAATCGTGTCATAAGATCGTGCTTAGACATAGAATTTTATGGTCTTTTATTCGGTTGGTTAATGAAATAAAATTTTTCATTTGTCATCGAATAATTCCGTTTCTTCGATGATAATATTCTCGATAACGAAATCAATTCCACTTGTATCTTTAAGTTCCGAAAGTTAATAAAAATTTATATTTCATATTTACAATGATATTTATACCGAACGTTTAAGAAAAGAAAAAAGGAAGGAACAATGATTCAGCGAAAAAGTATTATACCATTGCTCGCAAATGTCTATAGGAACGTCGAATCAATCAAAGATTTTTTTCTATCCCCCATTTCGACACGATTATTTTCATATGTTCCTTGTTCAAATTGCCCAAAGTGAAATACATAATTCATGAGCATGATCGGCAGATCTCTTATTGATTTCTTATACGTACATCTCGTTGAATTTCATTATTAAATTGATCGTACAGATGATTTTTATTGTTCTCTCTTTATCCAGCTCGAAGGTCATGGTGAAGTTTGTAATGCTACACTAACGTAAAAGGATCCTCTGGCGGTTTTTTCACAATCAATTATGCACTCGAACTATTCAAGCATAATCAAGTGGTACGTATTGAGCAGTTATATCATCTTTGGTGAACAGTTATTCATCCTTGCTTAATTTCGCCCGTTGAAGTAATATTTATATTACACGCCGTGTGTATATCTATGTGTATTTAAATTTTAGAGACCTCGTAAGCAGCAATAAATTAATACGCAAACTCTTGAAGAGGACATAACAGGAGAGACTTAGTGAATCTTCGTAATATTACTATTAAAAATGGAATTTACGATTGAATAAACCGAAGAAAATGAAGATAAGTAAGAAAGCCAAGAAAAAAAATGATCAATTAAATTTTAGATAAATTAATTTATCAGTGTTAGCGAATTAAATACTTCCTGTTATTAGACAGCATTGATTTTGCAAATGGAGGATATTTAGGATAAATTATTGGGAAGATATATTGTACTTCGATATTATTTCTATAAACTCACTACAAAATGTGGAAACGATAAAGTGACGTGATTTCTTGAGGGTCAGGCGATGCAAAAGAAAGTGATAAATATAATAATTTATGTAAAACATCTCACTTCTCGCAAATTAAAAAAAAAGAAGGAATTACATTTAATATATTCATTGAAATAGTAATATGAATTACAAACTTGCTATAACTGCAAGTTAATAATTAAATATAAATAGTTTCGTTATAATGAGAACTGTTGAACGATTCAAAGAAATCGTTACGTGTAATTTTCTGGCGACTATCAAACTTTGTATTACCTTGCTTTAATTGTAAGCACCGTTCGTGTTATTTCTACCGGTTTATGGCTGAATAGACACTAAGAAAACAATGCATAATCAGTGACTAATGCTCAATTATATCGTGCATCGAATTAAAGTTACAATATCGTTTTGTAGTTTAAACTATTTTCTGAACAAATTGATATGCATTAGACAAATGAAATAAAAATTATTCAGAAATTTGAACAATCCTGAAATAAATTTGAAAAAATTATTTTAAATAATCGAGAGAAAATGACACGTTTGAAATTTAAAAAAAAAAAAAGAAATACTAGGAAACTGTAGCCATTCTAGGAAATTAATGATTAAAAGGCTATCGCATAAAGAACGACATTATCTTTAGTTCTTCATCAGATGTTTTAATTCAAATATGGCTGATTTAAAGGACAAACGAAGGACAACAAATGATCACGCGAAGAAAAATAATTGTAATAAGTACCGAATATCGCGACTGTCGAAATAAGATCATGGTGGAAGATTGTGGTTAATCATCATTGCTGCGCAGGAAATTACTAATAACACGTTAAATGCACTTTAATCATGCTAATTAATATTTATTGAAAGGTATAAATGTTTGTTATAATAACTAACAACAATAAGTATATTTATTAAAATTCTGTAATTTAAACAGAAAAATTGTTTAGCCTGAACCACGGTTTTTTTTTTATTCTTTTCACATTTTATATGTATTTTATTACAAAATTATACATTCATTAATTGTAAACTCTTATGAAGCATACATTGATCTTATAATTTTTTTTTCGTAACGAAGTTTCCAGGGAATAAAATGTTTTATCTAGTGGCACAAATAAGGTTATCGTTTTAAATATTTTGCATCACGAAGTAGTAGATCAAAGTTGAAACTTTTTACTTTAATTATCATTGTTGTTATTATCCATTTTTCTATTATATATCGCGAATAATTTTTGGCATTTAATAGAATCGTTCAGCTATTGTAAGTTAATATTGTAAATAATTTCTACCTATAATATCGGAGCTGTAAATTTGATAAAGATTCGTTAACGAAATCATTGTGTTTGAAAAAAGGAATTGGAAATAGATGAAAATAGGATACTTAAACAAAAACGGTGCTGCCATCGGTATCAATGCATTCAACTATTCGATGCGTTAAGACATCTATACTCATACATGCACTAACACATTAAAGAATAGCTTAGCGTTGTGTTACAGAATATTAAATTAGTTGTGTGTAGCATGAAAGTACAACTGCCACATTGCCTTATAAAACATGGGAGATAAAGGTAAAAGAATATTACTTTAATATGTATCCATTTTTACTCTATATAGTTATTTTTGCCACGATTAACATTCATCCTCCTGTATTTTACAGTACAAGTATATATTACTAAGTATTACCAAATAACTACACTCCCGAATAATGATTAATTAATATTTTAAACGATTCAAGTATCGATACACCTTAAAATTTGCATGAAAAATTCTGTGATTCTGCAATTTCTCCAATGCCGGTTGGTGTTTGACGTATTAGGTTAGGATGCGCTCGTAATTGGGTCATTTGAAAGCGCGCCACTTCGAAACTATCTGGTATCGAAAGAGCTTTACATTGTTAATGCACTTCACAGATATTGATTTGATTCTTTACAACACTCGCTCTATTATTACTTGCCATGAATGAGACTTTTTATTATGTTACGTTCGAAGATTTACTATATTACGTGGTTCACAATCGATATCTAATCGACCTTCAACTTTCAGTATTTTATAGGTTGAAAAATTGATCTATCTACTACCAAATGAAAATATTATGCATCGTTTAAGGAAAACTAACTGTTATAATTACATTTCACGATACTATACGATGATTTAAATAAAAATACCGATACACGAATTCTGTGTCTTAAAATATATTTTTGATTTGAAAGTTTGATACATTGTGTTTCTATAAAAATTATTTTATTAAAATACCAAAATATTACGTAACCTGGTATTTTTTAAATATTGACCGAGCTATCGTGCAATATAAGGAAGACTATTTTTGTAATTTTCGTTACAATTGAATTGATTTGTGTGTTATTATTCAATTTATGTTCCCGCCTAAACATAATTGATTCTTTCTTATACGAGGGGGCGTGTAACTTCTTAACTGGTACCAAAGTAGTTTATTGCGCAAACGCAGAAAAGAGCTGTGAAAAGAATTTGAGAATTTGTTTATCATTCGAAAAGAATCGATTTCAATTAACACATTTCTTCGGATATTATTGCTGCTGTTTATATTTATGTAATTTGATATCTGTCAAAATATTTCTTTAATTAACTATCTCTGTCGCGTTATCACACTAACATGATATAATAATGTATATTTGTTTTCAAACATGTTTTTATTCCAATTAATTTCTCGATTTTTGCCGTACGAAGATAAATAAGTAGCCAATGGTTACGAATATACATAAACAATTGGATTTAGGTAAGCATAAGTTACGAATTAAAAATAAAAGAACAAATTTGTAACGAGAATGAAAATTAGCAATGTAATACCATTAATAGTTAATATTTAGCTCGGAAAAATCAAAACGAAAAGATTCCAAAATATGATATAACTGTAATAAATATACTAAGAAGTGATATAAAAATAACATATTCGTTATGTATTATAAATAAATATTATTTCGTTAAATTTGGGTAATAACGTGTTACGTGCGTTAATATTATCATGTAATATTTAACAGTGTTAATACCGTACGTTATGAAAAATAAATAAGTTTACATTTCATTAAATAAAAGTAGAAAAGAGATCTGAAAATCACATGATAATGCGTATTTCAAAGAAATTACCGATAATCATTCGTATAGATATGAATTTACATAATTTACATAAGATATACGATATGTATGGCATGACCTTTTCTTATTTGTTAAAATTTATATTTAGAGCACCACGTACATTTTAGTGGGGGAAGTGGCCTAGGAAAAGACAACAATATTATGATACAACCACAACGACATGGACAAATAGATGCTCATCTCGGATTTCTACAGCTTTATCACAGGTTACAATTTCTTCTGTAAATATATTTAAAAAAAAAAAAAAAAAAACTAACGTATTCGAGTGAATAGAAATTAATTTCATTGAATTTTCAAATTTCAAAACTTTTAATAAAATATAATATACCGCATTTGTTTGAATTTATCTTTTAAGGTATCACGTGGAATTTTCGATTCCTTGGAATTTATGTGTACATAGGGACCGAAAGAGTTCCATACCAGCAATAGTCACGGGAAGTCATAATGCTAATTGCCATATTATAGACCTCATATATGAAAAGGAAGGCCTAAGGTAAACCACTTATTACTACACATACTTCATACATTTCTCTATACATATATATTAAATTTTATATGTTTGCTAACAGACAATTTCTTTTTATTTAAGATCCCCTAAATTTTGCTCACATTAAAACCTCTCTTTTTTTTGTAACAGGTTAAAAATAGAATTGTTTGCACATAAGGAGAAGATATTAAAGGAAGAGGTGCAAATAATGTGTTGTAAGAGTGGAACTCCGTTAAAGATCCAATTGAACGCACGCGTCTTGGGAAAAGGCAAGGGCACTCCATTATTGAGGAATGGAATACGCAGTATCGGCGTGGAACGATCAAACGAAGAAGAGGTCTCCGAGTAGATCTCGTTGATACAGATATTGTTGCTCGAATATTTAAGAGTCGAGTGTTTCTTTTCGCAGGTGCTGGGTATAAAATTGAAGGCATCTCTGAGCATGCAAAGCCAAGAGAATCTCTGAACTAATACGGAGATCGAGGCACATCAAGCAATAGCGCATGTATCCAGTGGAAGAATGTGACAGGGGATAACATTAATGCACGAGAACGTTCCTTATTTCGAACTTTAATCGTGCAGCAAGAAAAATTGTATTGCAATGAAATTTGTCATCGCAGACAATTATTAATGATCACCACTTTAGCTGTAAGAAGGTTACATGCACGTGTGTTCAATTTCAAGCATAATACAACAAATATTTTATCTATCGAGATCATTTTAACTGCACAGTCTGTTTCAAATTGCACGGTGTAAATTTCGAAATATGCGATGTTCGATGTAAAAAAAAAAAAAGAGCTTCTCTTCGAATTTATTACAATTGACGTGATTGCACAGGCCTATATCACAATCGTAGAACTTCTTTCTCCTCTTGTGTGGAGAATTATTATAATGATAATCTCGACGCAAGGAATAAAGTGTTCCTTTGATCGGCCTTTCTTTGAAAGATCACATCGAGATACGTATTAATACGAGCTATCGTTAAGTACCGCATTTGCCTACTGTTCCTTCTTAAACAAAAACGTATCACATAATGCCTATATATAAAAATCTATTACATCTTTTAATAGTTATCGTCGATCTATCTATAGTAACAAAATTGTATTTTATTATCGTTTTACATCGAGCATAGATTTTAAACGATAAGAATATATCACTAATCAAAAGTAAGTTTTGCGAATGACGATGCTGTTTTATAATTCCTTGCTGAGCTGATACGAATTATTAAAATGGGAACGATTTCAACGAAATTTTTGTATATTATTAATTATCTCATATCAAACCCTATTATTTACGTTACACCAGTGCGCATTTTACTAAATATAAATTGTTGCTTTTTAATCGTTAAAACTATTAGAAACTATATTTAAGTTTTTACATTCATAGACGAGACTGATATAAAACATTTTAAAATATAATACATTTGCTACATTTCGTACCTATGACACTATTTTATTACTTCTAGAATTCGTATTCATCGTTCATTTTATTTGTACATTATAATAGCTAAAAACATACACAGCATCAACTTCAACGCGTTACTTAAAATCCACATGAATTTGTACTTCCACGAGAAGTAGAAACGAGTATGTTGAAAAATTATAAAAGTCTCATCAACATCGGAAACTTGACTGTTTCATGGGAATACCAGTCGGGCCATCGACGAATTCGCAAATATTGAAACCAAGCCTGGCTAGAGGATGGCAATTACTTCTGGGATTACCCCACTTGCCCCTGAATGTCATCCAGGTAGGTAAGATGCTGTTATCCTTTTTCAAAAGCAATTCGATTTTCTTCCAAGTTGGCCAAGCAGTGCCAAACCCACTTTCATCGTAAAGACGAGGTAATCTGACGAATTTGTGTTTCCCTGGTGCCGTCCAAAGTCCATGCGATCCTCGTGCGCTAAATAATATCGGATGAGAGCCGCCAGCAGTGAAAACTCGTTCGGGAAATATAGGTTTTTGAAAGATGCCTTTTCGCGTCTCTTGGCTCTCGTATACAAAGGTTCCACTTCGTAGATCATAGCGATAAAACGCGCCTGCGTCATGAGCAGACACATACATCGCTGATGGATAATTTGTATCCTGAAGAGAAAAGAGAAAAGAAATTATTTTACACGAACTGATATAGAATAACGAAAATACAACGCAAATACAATAAACATAATCTCCAAAGTACTTCACACTATACTGAAATTTGTACACGGTTTTCTTGGTAAGTGTGTATAAAATTCAATAGGCACGTACAAATATTAACATTTGGTGTGCAAATGGTCAAGAAGAAGGTGTTGCGGCCATAAGCAGGTACAAATATTAACGTTTGGCGTGCAAATGGTCAAGAAGGTTTATGGAACCCTTCATAACTGTTTTCGAAGAAATCGCTTTCTACTCTAGCGAAAGTTCATTAGGGTAAAACCCAGCCTTCAGGCTTAGTTAATTGCGGCCTGAACAGTACCATAAACCCTCGGATTTTCTGAAAGGCCCACAGGTCACGGCAGGCAAGCGACAGCTGCCCGCTGCATGACGCATTGCGGGCCCGCAGGTAAACCTCCACGCATTCCCTTCGGTATTCCCATGCGGAAAAGTAGGAGGCCAAAAAGGCTCCGGATTGGTTAACGAGCTGACGAGTGCATTAAACAATCAGGTGTGACTTTTTGGCGAAACTGAGCCTCGTCGAAAATTCACCGAGTGCGCTAAAGTTAGACTACCTCAGAGTTCGATCGGTGCAAATCGAAAAGACGACAGCGCACTTCCAATTTGTACAATAAAATCTCAGCTTTGGAAAGCGAACATTTCGAGTGAGAGTCTATATCCTATCCGAGAGATCCCCTCACATCCTACAATGCAAATAATATGTAGCAAGATTTATATCAGTGTCTTTTATTTAATTATTATAACGATATAAAGATTTTTCGACATTTTCAATTTTTATTTAGAACAAAAGAAAAAAGTTAACTTTTCACGAATGAAGAAGAGAAACTTACCTTAAAGTAAAGACTCATGTGTTCCCAATCGCCCACGTGGTTACCATACTCTTTGAGTATTCCGAAGCATATCCCACCCACCGTTGGTATCGGCCAGCTACCAAAAAATCCAAGATCCAGAACGCAGACTGCCTTTCCCTCACTGAACGGATAGAACATCCAATAGGTCACGTGAAAGTGCAGCTTCCGGGACCTGCTCTCTTTTTTCTTCTTTTTCTCAAAATCACTAGACTTCTGCAAACAAATTCCTCATTATCTACTAAACCAGCTAATCGACTAAACAATCTTCGAGTACCGTTCATTATCGTAAAGTACATTTAATAGTTCTATTTTTCATTTCGATAACTATTACCTTAAATTAACACTAGATTTACGGGACCCGTGAATTTGACGGGTGAGTTGCTCCAATTATATAATATTAATAGATCAACTTATATTAAGTTTGTTAATATCGTAATTGTTTTTAAATTAAACTCATGGTCTTCTTTTTTAAGAAAATAGGTAGTTTTCTTTACCCGTAAATCTGACGAGTCTCCATGAAGATAGGTATTCAAAAACGTCCGTAAACCTAATGTTAAGAAACAGGAAATACCTTTTTTTTTTCTTTCGTTTCCTAAATTGTTCTCTTTTAACTTCGATTACTACTGTTCGTCCCTCTAACTCTTTTTTATGAGATTTTTATTTATTATATACCTCGAGGCTCGGTTTAACGTCGCCTTTCCAAATCTTTCCTGGAAGATCGTTAGTAAGGATCATGGACGATCCGAAATCGTCGATCTGCAACGCGTTCCTTGATGCTATCAGCGTCTCGTCCCCCTTTCTTCGCAACTTTCTTTCGTCTCTGACAGTCTTTAAATTTATCACGTCCGTAGAAGCGTCTGGAACAACGCAGCTCTTGATCACAGCATAAATCGGCACCGAGCCGGCTGGTTTTCGGCCGTATAGGAACGACGACCGATTCCTCAATAATATTTCTGTCAAAGTAAAATCGTTTCGTTAATTTATTTTCCAGAAATTTCATTAAACAGACTACGTTATCCTTTAATCTCATTTATATAAATTTTCTTTCGTAATTTCTCATTTACCTACGTCGACTCTGGTGTGAAGATAGTCATCGTTAGATTGCATGTTGTCGAGGAACTCAGGTACCCCAAGGGGCAAAAAGAGTTCGCCAGGTGCAAGCCATACTAGAGGTGCCCAGTCTCGTACTAATCCTTTGACTGCAACACAATTTAAAAAAACGGTAAAATGTCAAACGAGATAAGGAAATTATGTTATGAAAATAAGCAAACGAATTGCAAAAATGTAAATTAAATTCTATCTTGATTAGAAATTCATTGATATTAAATATATTTAGACTACACGCTAATATTTTTATCACTGTCTGTTTTACTTTATCAGCAAAGATAGCGATATTCAAGAAATATTCAAAACTTTAGATCGAATATTAATTAATATTAACTAATAATT
>NIJG01000167.1:91135-134657 GCA_002201625.1 Euglossa dilemma
ATTAATATTCGTAATTTAATTAAAAGTCGAAGAAAAAGAAATAAATTATTGAATATAGTTTATCTTTGCGTAAAATTCGTAATTATGATAGCAATGACACCAAATACAAAATATCCGCTCGAAGAAAATTCAACATGCACGTACAGCGACAAAGTTGAATGAATGAAGGGATAGTCGGTAGTCCTTATAAAGTTATTTAAACCCGCTATCTAATGGAAGAGAAACGCGAAAGAGCGAGCATAATATTGCGCCCGAGCGTCGATGACGATCATTGATGTTAATGACGTTATCGATGATAACATAATATGTTTATTAGAAAGCCCGTTCCTTCGAGCTGCTAGTTTCTGTATGTGCTACATATATTTAGGTAGAAAAAACGAAAAGCCTTAGGGGATTCTGCTTTCATTTCATTTCAAGTGAACAAGATTGTCGGTTTTGCGAATGTATGCCTCTTTGTCCTACATGCTCTCACATTTGAATTTTTATCAAACTATCATCGTCGTCTAAGATACCACGTGACCGGTTAAAGAACTTAAAATCTCGTTAGAGGTTCGATAAAAGTCATAATAATACATAATTTTATATAAACCTTCCTTTGTGTTTCATTTTTCCTTGCGATTGATTATAAAATTATTAAATTGATTATAAAATTATTAAATTGACTATAAAATTAATAACGTAACCATGGAATTTTTTTACTTCTAATAAGAAAAAAGATATCAACTAAAGCTCGAACTGAGATGGATAAATAAAGAATCTTTCATTTCGTCATTACTGCTAGGAAAAGCTTTCACCGTTGTTCGTATGTCGACTCATCGGTATACTCACATCGAAATCATAATTATTATGTAGAACCGATACATGGCGCTACCATATTTGGTATTACGGCATGTTTCCCATTATACTTCCGCAATTAAAGAACAGGCGCTGCGAACGGGAACGAGTTTCAGTTTGTTTCTACTTTAACGCGGCGCTTACGTTGTCACTGAGATAATTATCCCATTACTATAGATCAATCCGGGATAATTTAATTACTATTCGTTTCGAACGATTAATCCTTCCGTACGAGATGATTTTATTACTAAGAAGCTTCGTTAATATACCCTCGAGTATTTTACCGTAATGTATACTATTAATTTTTCTGCTGAAACCTTCGATCGAATTAATATAGAAAGACAATATAATCGGTTGCCGCTCTACCTAGCGGTTACGTGCTACAATTTTTAGAAGACATAAACCATAGGTAACAAATATCTTAAAAATCTTTACATAGATTTGCATGTTGCATGCAAAAGAATGAATTTCACTATAGGAATAAAGTTTCTTGGAAAAAAAAAAAAAAAACTGAACGATACGTGGGTGCTAGTTGACTAAGATGGAATTTATTTAATTATCGCGTATGCATGCGTGTAAGACAAGCGAACTCAAAGATTAATGGAAACTCGTTTTGGCCTGCTTGACAATCGCGAAACCGGTCCAGAGAAATGGGACGATCGATTTTTAACCTTACAGCGATTCACAGCTGTGTGTTTTATTCTGTGAAAATAGATCGGTCAACTTTAAAAAAAACCGTAAACATTGTGCTAAGTGTTAATTCGTTCATGCTAACTACGACGTGATAATTGGCGTGATCACCGGGCGAAATAATTTCACCGTTAATCCAACAGCTCTTGACTTTGACTGGTTACTATGGAGACTGTGTCCCGATTCAACACGCTTTGGTGCTACTTTTACGAGCTTGTCGTCGCCTTTATAGTATCGTTTCTTTGATGGTAATTCATGAAGTGGCCGACTCTTTTGTAAATGCTTGTGAATGATATAATTACGTAATTGTGGTTATATCGAAATTATAGCACGAATAATAAAGCGCGAATAACTGTTACAAAACTTTTGAACTGCTGACACAGTTTATATTCAACAATATCATACTGTGAACATCCCGATTTACATAATGATGATACGTTTAAAATGTGACAATTTTTTCTATCGTTAAACAACAGTTCAATTGACACATTTTTAGCACTATTAAACTATTATGTATAGACTTATAATTGATTCTCATTATATTATATTCTGAATTATAATTCGGAAAAATCGAAAAAGCGGAAGAAGATAAAATTTGTTCATCGTGAAACTAAAACAATTTTAATAATTTGAGATTTCAATTCTTTTATTTTATTTCGATTTACAGATATGAATGTAAATTTAGATAAGGAATGAGAAATTTAATTCATTAATATCGGAAACATATTAACAAACTATTCTCAGTGGTTCTTTGAAATTGCACTTGTTTAATTTCATCAACTGCTCGTAAATATATTTATACTATACTTTATAAACGTTACAAAGAAGCAGTTTCACCGTTTAACGTAGATTGTGATAACGGTAGCTAAATAAGAGAATCTGCAAAAGTGGCAATTTTGAATTCTTACTTCGTTCTTCGTCGATAGTTTGCGAGGTCACAATCATGCGAATAATGCACAGAATCAACAGCAGACACTGCATGGTATTCAACTTGTTCACGCATTTTGATAATCGAGTGCCAGAAATGCCGCGAAACTCGAAATTTTTTAAGTGTTGGTCATCGTCAATAGACCGTTTCCCGCCACCTTTATATCTCCATGTGTTGCCGTTGCTGTGGACCACCGGACACACCGTCAAAAATACACGGGAATTAACGATCAACACCGATCGTCCTGCTACCAGCTAGAGTGTTTCTTGGGTAACTGACCGGTTCTCTACATTCCCTGTACCACTCACTGGACAAACATTACCGCCGCTGGCAGCCATCGTGCACGCTGTTACGAGGATCCGAGGGAAATTGTAAACGTAACAAGTTAACCCTTCTATCGAATTGAAAGTTTGAATTACAGTCGCGCGCTTTTCATTTTAAACACATTGCCCTACGCGCATGTGTACACTCATAAATACGTATATAAAGATATCACAAGGTAAATAGAAAATACTATTTCTTTTTCTTTTTTTTTTTCTTTTTACAATTTGACAAATTTGTAATANTTTTATTATACAACTTTGAATCATGAATAATTTCGATATCTTGTTAAATGATTATTATAAGACTATACGTAACCACGTTTTATTTATAAATTTTTATTAAATAATACATGTAACGTAAGAAATTGTTTATTTTCGATTTCTAAAGAAAAGCTTTTTACCGAATACGATTCATTAGGACCGATGACATATGAAATGACACATGAAATAATGATACATAAAAGAATAGAAAGTAATCATAATTTATGGTTACGATTGCGAAAGGGATACAAATCAAGTGAACCGGAAACCACGGAAGCCATTTACGTTCAGTGAAAAGAAAAGCATTGCGTACGTAGCATAATCATAAGAATTATATTTACAAATGCCACATTTGTATCGTTATCGTTCATATCTTTCAATATTTCTAATTTTTCGCTAATTTCTTTTCATTTCTTTTTCTTACTTTTTTTTAAAGGTTTCATAAGCAGTTTAAACAATACGCAATTACTGTAATACCGTATCAAAATTATCATGGTTTTACTTTCACTTCCACATTATTAAGGATTATGACGAAACATCAAAAAAAGAAATTACTGTTTTATAATACTGGTTTGTTATTTATAAATTATATTCACCTTATTTCACTTTTCACGCAAAAGCGTATTCTATATTTTATAGAGATAATTTTTATAACGCGCTTTACAAAAATAAGTTACATTTTATAAAATACTCATATCTTAAGTACATTTTAAAATTAGAATTGAATTATGAATAATTTACTTTTTATTTTTTACCTTAATTACAAACTGTGCTTACAGATTACATTATAGATTATACTTCCATGAGTTTATTGTACACTTATTTTATAGTTTGAAAAATCATAGCAATTAACATAATGTATATAACCCTGTACATATGCTGTGTTGAAAATATAAGGTATGCAACTTTGCTATAAATTATAATTATTAATACAATTCAATATTGCAACATTATGTTATCGTAATTGTCATTATCGTTATTAACAAAACTTTTAGGTATAACTATTATATTATTATTTTAGGTATATCAATGTTGTGGAAACTTTTCTATTCTTGACGCTTTTATAAATAATTGTTAATGGATTTACTAGCAAATAGTGAAATTACACAATATTAATATTGTATTTAATTATTTACAAAAAATTTAATTCTAATGTATTTTATGAAATGTGATGAAATTTATATTTAAGAATAAAACTATCGCGAATTATTTTTTAGTATTTCTCACCAGTAAAGACTTTGATTATTTGGGAGTAACGAAAATCCCATCGATTATTTTATTTCATATATTTTTGAAATCAATAACCTAAACAAATTGTTGGTTTGATTACAATGTGATAGACGCCTTAAGGAAAAGAATAACCTTTAAATATATACACATATATTAGTATACAAAATATCAGTTTTATTCTATCCACATTACAAATTAAATTATTAAAACAAAATATTATATCCGATCAATAGTGAAAAGTACGTAGATGATCAATAAAATTAGATTATAATAAAACACAACCAAAATATGATGTAAGGAACGCACAACCAGAGAGAACTTTCAAGTGTGTTTATCGCAAGAAACTCTTAAATGGATATATAACTTTCTTTCTTTTTTTTTTCAACTCTATCTGACTCTTACAATTTGTCTTGTGACATTTGACAAAATATGAAATTTAATGATCTTATGTAAATTATAGAAATTTACGTCTGCAAAGTGGACATCTTCTTTCCCACTGTAAAATGGCATCAGTGATCAAAACTTACTAATTTATTTTTTGATAAAATTAAAAGCTCACAACTACAAAATATGTTTATCATTATTGTGTCTATATTACTTACTTCGGGACACACATTTCTAAGCTGATCAATACAGTTCATATGAAATTGATGTTTGCATTTCAAAGTACAAATTCTATTTGACTGTATCAATAATTCCTGACATATTACGCAGTAATCAGTGGGGAGAAAATTTCTGAAAAAATATATTTTTTCTAGGTTATGCTGTTATGTTTCTATTATAAACTTATATGTTATTTATATGTAAAACACTTACCTATTATATTCATAGCTATGTGCACTGTTGCTATTTCTTTCCTGATTATTTCCAAACATAAAATAAAGTATCGTACCTATAGCCAGGCCAATAAATACACTTACAATAGCTGGAGACGCCATTTTTTTTATATCAACAGCTTAAATAAATATAAAATATTTTAATAAATTTCATGCATTAAATCTGAGTGTTCTACTTGATAGCATGAATCCTGAATATTATATTTACAAAACTATTAAGTTAGAACTTTCACTAAAACACAAACGAAATAGAAGATCATAGAGTCTCTACAGCATAGAAACGTAAACATTGAAATATCGCCTTCAATTTCACTTTTACTAAAATTATTATTAATAGATATTTAATATACTGCAAAGTACGTTATAGTTACAATGTCCTATACAGTAAAGTTATTAATAACAATAACATTACATATGTTTGACTTATTATTCTTAGTCTTTTACTGAAGGTGATTGGGGGACGTATAAAAAAAGGAACAAATATAAAATTGTTAACAAAACATAATTGTTTGATGAATTACCTATCTACAAAAAAAAAATATAACTTACATTGTAAAACGGAAATAAAATGTCTATTGTTTTTATTTATCACAGTTACGTAAAATCGAACAAATGATACACAACTCAAACAAATTAAAGGGGAGGGAAATTTAAAATGTGGGTCGTGTTGTTTAGTTAAATTTACAAAATTTGTATTTTAAAATATTTATTTAATTTAATTATTTAATTTAAAAATAATTATGTTCAAATTTCTGTGAAATATTACTTTCTTGTTTTTTATCGTATTCATATTAAATAGTTGAATGTTAATTGTTGAGGTTAGGTGATCCTGAGAGGGAATTAAAAACTCATGAATTGTACTAACGCAATGTATACGTACATATTTAATAAATAAACCAAAATAAGAAAATAGAATATAAATTACTTTTCTTACAGCAGAATAAAGTTTAAATAGTTTTACGTACAAAATGTTATATTACATCGAAAAACGCAATAGTGACATCGACTGCAATCAGTCACATGATCTTATTTTGTTGTCGCAATTTTTAGCTGTGTTATTAGCTGGTAACTCGAGTTTAAATTTACTCTTTTAATATTAACAATTAAATTTCAATTTCATTTTCAACATTTCATTTGCAATATTAATTGAATTATATACATATAAGTTGCCTATTTACTAAAATCCTCTATAAACATATATAAAATATACCATTTTGAACAATCATTATGTAACAATAAAGCTATTTAATTTGTAATAAGTAAAATTTTATTTGTTAACAATTATAAAATGATACATTTATTCCTATTTACATTAATATTCCTACTTAATCTAAGAAAATGACTAAATCATATCTCTTGTGGTTTGCGACTAGAAGGATATGCGTAAAATAATCAATTTTTAATTAATATGTTATGAATGCAATGTGTTTTTCAATGTAATTTTTATAAAATATTTGTTCAATTGCCAAAATATTTATCTATAATGTCCTCTTATTAATGGTATTTTCAAATTTGACAATCCAATGTCGTGGCTGAATGTGGAGGTGACAATGTAACAGGTGTTTCTGAAGAAATTGAACGGTCAATCGATTGCAGTGGTAGTGCCTGTTGTTTAATTAACATGTGTCGAAGACACTGAGCTTCCTCTCGAAGCGTTATCACTTGTGCCCTTAAAATTGCGTTTTCGTGTTCCAACATTGTTGCTCGTAATGCAATCTATAATAAAATTTGTATTGAATTTAAATATGAATATATTATTTTTTCTTCTATAAGTTACAACATATTATAGCTTTATGCATAATTACGTGTAGTTCGAATATAAACTTTTACTCACATTATCTTCTCGAATTTTTCGAGCATCACGAGACTTTTTTGCAGCTTGATTATTACGTTTACGTCTTTCATAGTATTTCTCATCTTTTTGATCGTCTGGAATTGGCTTTTTTTCGCTCCTAGGTCGCCTATGTACGCTTGTAATGCTATTTGCCCCCAAAAAGTGGCGATTTACCATGCCATCTGTTTTACCGACGTTTTATTAAATTAATACTAATTATTTCTAATCAACGTATTTTAAATTGTATTCATGAAATTGTGAAATGTATTCTCTGTTCTAATATTTAATTATTACTAATATACATTTAAAGATAGAAATAATATGCAACCAAAAATCAATTTGCCCCGGGTGAGGATCGAACTCACGACCTTAAGATTATGAGACTTACGCGCTGCCTACTGCGCTACCGAGGCAGTTGGTTACATACATCCATAATAACTAAATAATACTGTATGACTTATAAAAATTTCTATAAATTAAATGATTAAAAATAATGTCAACTTACTTGAATTGCTATTTGAAAATGCTGGAGGTACACTTATAGATTGCATTAATGGTGGCATTGTAGTTATGAACGGTGGTTGAAATAAAGACCCCGGAAGTGAAAATGTTGTTGACAAAGATGGGGGTGTTAATGGCGATGATGTTCGACCAATTGCTGTGTCTGGTGTGTTAGAACTTTCTAAACTGTTGGTATTCCCAAAATTATAATCTTTAGAATTATATGGCTCGTATCTGCACAAATCTATAAAAGTCATATATTCGATTATAATTTTTAATATCATAAAATATCATAAAATATACATATTGTAAGTTAATATCTAATTTTATTTTGAGTAATGTACTTAGTGGTCAAAATGTATATAATATTGGTGGAATTTGTTTATTTATTTCAATTATTTTTAAAAGTATAATTTTTATAGTGATAAATTAACTAGTCATATGTATATACGTTTATTGTGTAATGGCAGGATTCTATTTAGTATAATGAAAAACAATCCTAACAGCCCCTGTGGCCTAATGGATAAGGCATCGGTCTCCTAAACCGGGGATTGTGGGTTCGAGTCCCACCAGGGGTAATAAAAACATTTACTTTTTTTACTTTACCCATAAAAAAAGATATTTTTTACTTATTAATTTATAAAGGCAAACTGTATCGGCACTAATAACCAAGTAATCAATGCGATGTAGATATACAAAAAAGAAGGAGGAAACAAATTGCTACAATTAAAATCGTTAAAAATTCACTATCAATTTATACGAAGTCTAGAAATAAAATAAGAATGCAAATTTTATGTTTCATTTAATTTTGAAGATCCAATTTTACTAACACTAAATGAATTATATACGCAATTAATTTTACAGCGTTAAATACACTGCATGTATTTAAGAAAAGTAAGCTTTTCTTAATTTACTGTGTTAATACGTTAATAAATTAACACTTATTAAGAAAATCTGAAAATCTATCCTCGTCGAAATAATTTTGTCATTTTGTAATTACCTTCTTTATCACTGCCTTACTACGGATGATATTAATGACAATAACAGGTGTATATAGCATCATAGTCATGCATTCTATAAAGAAAAGAAAGATTGGAACGTAAAAAGAAATATCGAATAAAATAAATAGTGACGAAAAAATAATTAAAAATTAATATATAAATGTAAAATAAGTTTTTAATCTAAAAAGTTGTAAAAAAAATAAACCTCTACCGTGACAATGTGACCATCAGCACATTGCCGTGACCAGGATTCGAACCTGGGTTACTACGGCCACAACGTAGGGTCCTAACCACTAGACGATCACGGCTACTGGAGGAGTTAGGAAACATCTGGAAATTACCTAAACTCCAGTTGCATATTGACCAATATGTTCATTTATCCATAAATTGATTATTACTCTGTATATAATTTTTAATTAAACAATATATAAAATTCCATAAATAGAAGAAAATTTAATATAATAAATCAATAGTGAAGCTTATATATATATATTAATTTGAATACCATGCTGATATACAAAAGTGTACACATTAATAACAAAGATGTTCCATCATTGTTTTGTTATTATAAAAGAAATAAAATCATAAACATTTGCAAAGAAAAAAGAAATAATTGTATTAATAAATAGACTGTATTTTAACAGTATTTATATAATTATGAAGCAAATAGATATAAAATATAAATTTCTTTGCAAAAATATAAAACAACAGAGTGTAAAGATTGACAAAAAATTCTCAAGAATACCTGATGTCGGTGCAAACAGACTGTAACTCCTTAAAAAATGCAAAGCAGAAACCGCGCCTGACACTGCGCTTCCGCTACAAATTGTTCTTGCATGCGCGTGGGAGCTCATTCCTTTAAAGGAGATAGTTTTAGAACTCTTGAACACCAATGAAACCACGTGCAGCACTCCTAAATTCCGTCAAATCATTTTTCCTTTAGTACTAGACCAGATGCCGACGGTATTCGATAAAAGTCTTTTGAAATTTTATATCTTTTTCAATAAATATTCCTCTATATTTCTGTTCACATAAATTTCTTCTATTTCTTCTTAGTTCCCTCAATTTTGAACACATCAGTTCCACGCAAAATAAGAACCACAGCTTCTTTTCCGTTTATTATAACGTTTCATAAATCAATTATTCTTGTATTCACAGAGGTATCCCGAAAAGTGTTATCTGGATCCTTGAGGACAGTGTTAAGATTCCAAGAGGAGGTTCTCCACAGCGGAACTTCTTCCTTGTTGCGACTTCGACATCCCGTCGAGCCTGTTGACGTTCCGTGTCACGTGCTTCTTTACTTGCATACCTTCTCACCGAAAACATCTCCAATTCGTCGACGCTAAGGGTGGTTCCGCCTCTCCGTGCATGCGCATCTCGGAAACAAACGATTGTTCCGCCCCTGAATCGTTAGGGGTGAGCAGTCGGTAGGTAATTTAAGTGGTCAAGCAAGGCAAAAGTCAAGCTGACCGACCAATCCCGTATATCGGTCCGCTAGTGATAATCGCTCAGCCTTACGCACGTATCACAACTCTAATCTGTAGATCTGTTGTTATAATAGGGCCTTTCGTATCTTGAATGATTAAATGATGGAGATTAGCATCGGTATTGCGTTGAAAGTTGTTACTGACGGACGTTACTGTTTATGAAACACATTCTTTCAAGCTCTTTTCCTTTTGGTCTCATTTTTATTTCATGATCCGTCGCTCGAATTCATGCATAAACGTCGGTTTGCACCTGTAAAAAAATTGTAACAATGAATATTCATGATTGTTCCATATGGAGTCATAGTATAAATATATTAAACAACTCTTTCTTTAAATGTATGGATAAGCTAGTGAAATATTCTCGGTTCTAAAGCATGTTATTGCAGGACGAAATTATAAAAATTGTTATAAAAGCATAGTATAGAATATAGGTAAAATTTATCTTATCGCAATTTTAATACTTAACATCACAAGAAAATACAGAATGTGATAAATGTATAGCGTTGCAAAGATACATGTAATATTAGATAATGAGTAAATTATATAGATAAAGGAAAGGGCAAAGATAAAGCAAATACTTATATTCCATACTTTTCCTGGTTTCTGGGATAAACTCTGTGTTGCTATTCACAGTCCTTGGGAAAACCTGTAACTGTACATTTATGAAATTATCATGTATAATTTTATATCACTAGTTATTATTCGATATTTTTCTCTCATTAATCATATCTAACACGATAAATTGTTTTAAAGCAAAATAAACTTTCACCTTTAAATTTTTCATCCAGTTCTCGGCTTTTCAGTTTCACAATTTCTCCTCGCCTTTAGCAAGTTATTTTGCAACATTTATCACCTCCGCTTGTACATACGCAAGGACATTCGCACACTGTGATAGTCCAGTATACAAAAACCGACTACATATTTCTAATGACTCTGGGACAATCGGCAGCTGACACTTTCATGTTACCTACGAATGTTTAATGTATCAGTAATTATTATGAAGTAAATTACACGACCAGGTAGCCAACATCAAATGGGGGAACTGCAACATTAATGAGCTCAACTCGGAGCTAAAATTGTTTCTATTCGACCTGAACAATGTCGCAACCCCTATCGTTCGTCCGACATGGATGGCAATTAATGGTCAAAAGATCGATTGCTTTCTGCCAGAGTTAGCTGTACTGCAACAGAGCAACCAGGTCCTTTGACCTTCGCGTGTATATTACTGTGTTGTAAAACAAATAATCGATTCAGAACAATTGAGAAATATGGATAATATACTAACAATTAAATTATCAAACATTCTCTAATTTTGAATTCTTCTTGATCTAGCTGATATATGAATGAAATTGCAACAAATGCGTTTTTCAGCCTATAAGCGTTTAAGAAATATTAGTCCAAAAATTCATATTTTGTGCTACATTTCCTCTAAATTCCCTATAATTTCTCTAAAAAAAGAAATTTACGAATGTTCACCAATATCTTTTTATCAAATCAACTCTTTCAGACGAAATCAAGCTTCTTTTAATTATAATGAACTCGCAGTTCGTTGTATATACTAAATTTTTTTATAGATACGCTCAACTTTTATCAGATTTGTAGTATTAGATTTTGTTCCTTTCTTTAACGAAAGTTGAATACTAACAGTGGAAACGTAATTGCACGAAAGATGGTTGGAGGTGCGACGGTGATTTACGGGATAGCGTGTCGTTTTCGTACACGAAAAAAGGGAACGAGCAGCGTGGATTATATTGCCTGTTCAAATTTAACTCGGGGGGGTGCACCGCGGGTTAAATAACGCCATTTGTTATCGTAATATCTAATTTAGCGTTGAAGGGTGATGCGCCCACCGCCATGTGGCCCTGATCTCACGAGGTCGCGGTACAGGTGTCTTAGGAACAGTTTAGCTTCCACAAGTTTACCAGGTGTATCTGTAAGAAACCGAATGAATCATTTTCAGACCTACTTTTAAGCATACAACTTATTCTAGTAATTTTTACAATATTTCACCTACATTTACCTTTTATCCGGTAGCTTTCTCTTTAACATTTATTAATTTTTTTCATATCCTATACAAACATCGAGTACAAACGTATCGACACGTGTAGTAGTTAAAATTGTTTGTTTCCCATTTCTTATTTAAAATTTAAGGAACAAGATACGTATTCGTTTTAAGAGCAAGTAATCATCATTTCATAATGGTAATCGTTCATCCGTAATGGTAACCAATGAAATAAATGCCTGTTAACCGATTCCATCGTGTCTAACGTTTTCCCAGTGAAACAAAAATAATCACCAAGATCTGTCCTGACATTACGAACCGCGTTCTCGTCGCACTGTCGACCGCTCGTTATCATTATGCGGCTGGATTCGCGATAGCAAATGCCCTCATGGCTTTTGCTCGCTTGGTCTCCGCTCGTGCGAACTCAAACACCTGTCCGCGACCAGCGAGTAACGTGACATCACGTCATGTGACCTCCTGAGCCCCGGTCGCGTCCCGAAACCCCTTAGATCACCCATGACGCCGCGCGACCTCTGGCTAATCCGCGTAATCGCAGTCCTGGAAACGACGGATTACACACCTAAACGATATCTTTGTGTCGCCATTGCGTTTCACGTGCTGTTGCTTTAACTCTTTTAAATATTTTATGTATCAGAGTTTCCATTTAATCCTTTTAAGCATTATTTCTTATCCTAGAAAGTAATCGCTGATATTAAACTTTAATCAAGGATTAACGTGTGTCGTAAGTAATTATATCGGTTAGCGGATGTAGGAACATTTACCATTTTCATCGACGAATCTTCATGTGATAATATCAAAGTAACTTGTTACTTTTATCATTTTTAATTAAATAATTCCTATGCCGAAAGAAGAGAAAGAGATCCTAAAGCTTCGTATTATCCTGGATCCAAGGCACAAACGCCTGAACCGGTGAAACTTCAACAAGTATTTTTTGTCATTCTAAAATGTTTATTCTCTGTATTGGTAAGTGGTGGATATGAAGGAAGATCACGCACTATCGCACGTGTCGTACACCTAGAAGCGACATCATGGCGATGGGGTCGCGTGTTTAGCCCTTAATTTCATCCACCGTTTACCATCTTCGCGTAGGAGGCACGGATTCCTCTTTCACCCTCGCACAAAGTCACGTATTCGTGACGCCCGTTGTTTCACAACTCGAGCAAAGTTATCTCATCAAGTCGTCACGAGGACGCCCCTCTTCGTCGGCAAAAGACGCGATTAAACTTTTCTTACTTCGCTCAATTTGCCTATTTGCCACTGGTTCCCACTACGCTCTGCGTTCCTTCTACGTATTTCGTGTCAGGTGTGTGCCGATTAGCAGGTTTCCGTTTTCGTTACTTCGTTTACGCTTTCTTTGTGCCGGAACTATTGTCTGCGATAAAAAATTAACACACCGGCGTTTCTTCCTTCCCTTCAGTTACCAATTTTCTTTTTAAACCAACGTGGATCGTTTCATACTCGGTTGAATTTACTTCTAAACCGATGTGTTTTGATCCTTATGTTTAATCCTGAAAAGAATGAGAATCATACATTACAGGATCATACATTTTGTTTAAAAATGACGTACAATTATTTCAATATTTATTAACTTATCTTTACCTGTTCCACTTCCAGATCAGTACTCTCTTAAATCTTATAGTTTCTTCCAGAGATTCTTCGCTTTAGTTTCTCTGTCAATTTTTTCATGAATTAATTTAAATGCTGTTAGATCAAAAGATATTGTAATGTATAATAATACCGTAACTCTTCAATAGTCGGAAGTTAATCAGTTAGGCTATTTGGTCCCGTGAGCCATAGAAGGAATATACAGCCCTTAGGTTCCCAGGCTGTTGGCAAATTGTGGCTTACCGCGCTGGCACGGTTCTTATCCGCACTCGTCCAAGTAATTCTTGGCCAAATGGCTCGTCACTATTATCAGATGCGAAACAACAATCAACGCCTTTGGGATATTCCAATAGAAGCAACGGAAACATCTAGATATACCTAAACTGCTTTGATTCTTGATAATTTCTGCTTTAAATATCATTGTCTGAGACTCTCTGGATCCTAGGTATCACCTTAGTTATTTCTAGAGATTTTATCAAATAATTGTAATCTAAGTAATACTTTCCTGGAAGACATTATTCTTTTATATAAGTAATTATTAATTATTTTTTTAATAATTTATTCTTTTCTTTTAATAATATTCTTTTAATAATTTATCCTTTTATATAAGTAATTCTTCTTCCCTTTCTAACAGACACCTACAAAAATGAAAAATATCACAAAGATTAAATGCCAAAAAAAAAATTCTTTTATATAAGTAATTATTAATTATTTTTTCAATAATTTATTCTTTTCTTTTAATAATATTCTTTTAATAATTATTCTTTTATATAAGTAATTCTTCTTCCCTTTCTAACAGACACCTACAAAAATGAAAAATATCACAAAGATTGAATGCCAAAAAAGAAATTCTTTTCTACATTCTCAATCAATGAAGAATCGCTAGAAGTCTTGTTATTATTATTCTATTAATTTTACTTCGCTTAATATAATAGCCATTATTATGCTATTTTGTAAATATATTGCTGTAAATATATTCCATACAACAGAATGACTATTTCCTTTCTACGGTGTACATGTTAAATATCAAACGGGGCAAGAAAAGCTGCAGAAAGTTGAATACCTCAACAAAAGGGAAGAAGAATGATGTGTAATTTTATTACAAGCTACTGTTGAGACAATAATTCATAGTGATTTGCAATACAACGTTATTATTAAAATAAAAGTATACCGCTTCCGTGTACACTCAGACATTGCTCAGTGACAGCTTCTTATTAATATTTTACTCATACAGTTCTCCCACCAGCGATCAAATGCTCCTCCTATTTTTTCCTCTCCATACCAACATACCGCCCTCGGACTGTGGCATATACATGTAGTGTAATTTCAATTGCAAATCGATACTGACACGTGGAAAACATGGTTGCAGACGAAACCCGTAAGCTCATGTAACTCGAGGCAAGATGGATCTGATACGTTTCAGGAAATGGGATAACATAGTCTTCTTTTTCACGTTGTCTCAGGAATACTTATGTACACCTTATTACCGATAAATCTAAAAGAACATTATCACTATTATTCTTATTTATATTATCACGAATCTAGTGATAACTTAACACTGATATTAACACTAGATTTACGGGACCCGTGAATTTGACGGATGGGTGCTTCAATTATACAATATTAACAGATTTAATTAACTTAAATTAAGTCTGTTAATATTGCGATTGTTTTCAAGTTAAACCCTCGTTTGTTTTTTAAAGAAAATATGTGGTTTAGTTTACCCAAAATCTGACGGATGTTCGTAGAAAAAGGTATACAAAAAATCCCCGTAAACCTAGTGTTAAAGATATAACATAACATAAAATGAAAGATAATTGCAAAAAATAACTGTGTTATTTATCACGGATAAATAATTTTGCTTAATTCTAATCGAATTAACTGAATTCCTTGAAACGTTTTATTTACTTTGCTTCAAGTTTCTGTTATATCTTTTTTATGTGAAATTTTTTCACATACGTATCAGGTGTCTACTTATTAAAAGGCATACCTGATTCTTGTATAAAAAAAGTCATTGTTCCAAATGTATTGTTATCGTTACACAGCTTTCTTTGAGATAATACACCATGAAGGTATCCCGATAGACGATTATCTACAAATTCACGTGTTTGATACACATACGCGTTGTTTTCCTTAAATTTAATATGCTTTATTGGTGACTTTTTGTACCGAGTATGGACAATTCGAAACGAAGAGCACTGTCGGACGAAGAGGCGAACAGGATACTCGGCGAAATCCTCGAAGAAGACGAGGAAGAAAATTTAAAGGCTAACGACGAAGATAACGTTGACAAATCCAAATATTGTGCAGCACCTTGCTCGAGAGAAGATGATCCCGTTGTTGAAAAGGTCCGATCAAATCTGAAAAAAGAGACAGATTATACTATAAACACTATAAAGAAACAATTTTTGATTAATATTTAAAAACGATGAAAAATCCGTTTGCAAAATTGCATCGAATTTCGTTGTTACGTTTTATTATTCAATAAATATTTCATACAATATTTATCATCATATCCAGCTTCTCGAGTCTCCATTCTTGATGTTAACCCTTTGCAATCGACGTTTTTTTTAATTATAGAAAAGTAGAGATTTACAGATTCTTTGCTATAAAACTGACATTATTTTTTTACTGTATATTCTTTTTAAAGAATCGTAAAATAATTAACACATCAAATTATTTGATTTCGATACCTTGCACATAATTAATATGGATCTTCAGAATTTTATGGTGACAATAATTTGCACCTTTCGAGTGCAAAGGGTTAACATATATAATGAAAATATTGTTAGTAGACTTTCGTGTGAGCTTCGTTTTCACGTGCATCGTTTTTTACAGAAATTTTGCGAGTGCATGCGTATAGCCGAACATTCGTCGCGATTCTCTCTGCGCGTGATGGAAGCAATGAGATGTTTGCACCGCCAAGTAGATGACCTGCTGCCGACCTCCTCGGTGGAGGATATCGTCGGCTATATTCAAGCGAATTATCGCGACGACGGTGACCTTTACGCTCAGGTGCGAACCGCGCTGAAACAGGTCTGTTCCCAAGGGTTAGTTCTGCGTCAAACGAAGCGAAACAGCCGGTGCAGGCGAAAATTGTGTCTCGCGTGAGACACGATCGCGTTTCAAGGCAACTGCAAACCGTTTATCTCGCTCGCAGACCGTGCATCTATCGACCAGTTTAGTTCAGGCTGTTAAATGTAACGCTTCCATCGGTTCATTTCACTCGATGAAAAATCATTCTTTTCCCCGTACGCTTCCGGTGTTCCTTCATTTAGAGGTCCTGAGCAAGAGTCTACGTATATCGGGACTTGTAGAGTCACTGTGGAGAATAAAGAAAAGTTATTGGTTTAATGACACGTAGATATAATAAAAAATATAAAATGGTTGTTACTAGTATAATAAAAGTATAATAATAAAGTTGGTACAAGTATAATAACGATATCTTTTTATATTTACTCCATGTACCATTGCTACACGAGAGTTTTATAGACTATTAAGTAAATCAGTGTAAATCGCAAGATCTGGAAACTTGTAAAAATTTCGAAAATGGATGATAATTTTTTGATAATTGTTTTAACACGTTGAGCACGACTCACAGCGGCGATCTATCTGTTTAGGGTATGAAAATGATACAGCCTGTGCTCGTTGCAAAAGATCGTATAATGGTACAGAAAATTAGCTTTCGAACTCTTTTGTTAGATAGATTATTACAATATAACATTTACAACATCATTTTTTGAATTTTGGTACCGCGGATCTCAAGATCTGTCGTTACTCAAATGAAAAATATATTGTCAATTCCATGCACTAATCCAAACCTAAACGAAAAGTTCACTGTTAGTCCCTAGGGATCGACGCTGGGCTCAACGTGTTAACCCTTTGACTGCCACGGTGGTCATAGGTGACCGGAGCCTTGCAACTTTTTACAATTGCAAAAAACTAAATGAAAATCGAGAGTTAGCGTATTTGAATATGGCCGATGTATAGAAGATACATTGAAATAAAATGTGCCCTATCGAACGATTAAAATTTTTTATTAGAACAATAAAGAATAACAAAATGTTAGAATAAATCTTGCATCTAACGGTGCACTTTGTTAAAGCACTCGAAACATAAATGCAGCGCACCAATACAATCCGGACAATAAGTGGTCACCTTCTTGGTCTTATTTTTAGCAATTTTTCACCCAAATAGTTTGGAATTTTTTTCCTAACATTCCCTGCAAAATTTTCGATCCAGGTACGCTCGCCCTTCTTTTTTTTGCAATTCGTGCCGTAATCTTCATCGAACCGTTACTAAGGCGCCACGGTGGTCACCCGTGACCACCAGTAAGAGAAACGCACCATTTGATAAAAATATTACCTTCTAACATCGATTCGTTATTATTTTGCTATTATATGCTTTGAATAATAAAAATAATTCCGTAGCGTCCTGGGCGAAACATATGATTTCGACGTGGCAGTCAAAGTGTTAACCACTTGTTTTCCCTTTTGTGTAAAAAAATGTAAAATGTAATATTTGCGATATAACACTGCGTATCGATGGCTTCTTGAACAATTAATAATTAATTATCGCCTTGTTTTATTCATTTCTTCGTAAATTTCTGTGTTAGATTCGTCATGGAAGTAATAGAGAACGAATACCACTTGATCGGTCCAAATGCGATCTCGATGAATCAAATTACTTGCTCGAACGATCGAAGGGATTGCTCGTTGTCTGCGTTAATTAAGAAACGAAAACGCCGCGATGAAGGCAACTGTTCCAACTGTGAAACAACATCTGACGAGGAGCCGAAGCTTGGAAATAAAAGTCGAAGGGCTGCAGGCAACGAATCGAGAAGAACTTCCCAAAAACTCGAGGAACAACACGTAAGGGGTATTTCAGCTGGAGAAACGCAAGGTTGTTCCTGCAGCACGACCTCAACCGACGAAAACGTGCACGAATGCTTGTGCGAGAATGAAATGCGCACAGGTGGAAATGTTGATTCAAGAAAACAAAGAAACGCGGCGAACGTAGTAGAAAGTGTTAACAGAGTGACAAACAATAGAGGACAAACAGGGACAGGTCAGACGGACCCTTCGAGAAGAAGAAATAATCACGGGAGGAACAGCGCGACAGAAATTGGCGATAGAGGAAGAACAGAAAATAGCATATTAAACAGGGACAGGTCAGACGGACTCTTCGAGAAGAAGAAATAATCACGGGAGGAACAGCGCGACAGAAATTGGCGATAGAGGAAGAACAGAAAATAGCATATTAAACGAGAGATTAATAACGCATAACGCGGAAAATATTCACGACGCGTTAAACGAGATTCCATCTGTGAGATCTAAAACGCGTGAGAAAGAGTTAAAAGAATGGATTAAACGTTGCCAAGAAAAGTGTAGGCAACAAGAGAATCGACGGACCACGAACAATTAAACACGTGATTCTTCTAAACATAATTTATATTTAAATTACAGCTGTCCAAGATAAAATACTTTTTAATTAATCAATGAGTAACGACGATTTCTTCATCCATTCTACAATTTTTACGATTAACTTTTTGTATCACATTTTTAATATATATAATTTTGTATAAATTCTGACAAATATACATCAAACTAATCTTAGTATCTCTGTTGCCTTTTATACTTGTCTTTTTTTACGTGTTTAATTTTATTTCTTTTCTTCTCTTTTCTCTTTTTTTTTCTTTTTTTGTTTATGGCCATTATTTCCTGTCGAAAGTGTGACGTAATGTCAAATATGGAGAAAGTTGCAGGAACTTTCCGGTTCGGTCGGTAGGAATTAAATATCCAGTACATACCGCAAGCGAAAGGGCATCATTTATATAAGATCTTATTTCATTAACAGCTATAAATTCAAAAATATATGTATTAAAAATAAATTGAAGGAATTAAATAAAATATAATTAATAATCTAAATACATTCAATCGTACATTCATATATACCTACATTTATGTGAAGGATATATAATCCTTTTCCTTGCATTCTTTTTTCGAAACTTAGTGCACGCATTATTGCGCTGCTTTCGCACACTCTGAGTATATGCGACCTTTTCTAAGTACTTATATACTAAGTCAGAAACTGTAGATTTTTCATCATGTCGTACAAAGTTTTGATCAGTGTTTTTATTATTTTTCTTTCGCAACGCAAATCTATTCATTATTATTAATGCTTACAAAAAAAATCATCGATCACGTTAATTTCTCTTATTTAACTTCCTGTTTCCCAATTTTTCCCTTTAATAACCTTTCTTTTGATAACCTTTGTTTCTTAATGTCATGTTGATTACTTTCTAGTATTTAATCCATTTAGAAAGAAAATATACATAGAAAACGGAATCTTTATCAAAATTTTCATGTAACTGATAACAGATAACACTACTTAATTTAATACAATATTTTTAAAAAGAGAATTATTTTGTTCGTAATGCGTGATAGATTAACGGTTAAATTTACTTGTAATATATGTCAAATAACAAATTTATTTATAACTTTTACCAATAGATGATAAAAATTTCTTTTACGATATGTAGTTTCATAAACAGCTACATGTAGCGCTGTCAGGACAATGGTAGTAGTTTACATCATGGTGGTCTGATAATAACTGTCAACATTAATCAATCGGAAGAATAATGTCTCATAAGGTTGTGTATTTTATTATGATTAAAAAACATCCTCTTTTATATTTTTTCTACAAGTTCTTTGAGCTCACATAATTACTTGAAAATTACTTACATTATAATTTGTATGAAACTCATTTCAACTTAGTGCATATTAACTAACAACCTCGAATCTATTGACTTTTTTAAACGATATGCAATAGAACGCAAATAGAATGACATTAAATCACATGTGTACTCTTAGTAACAGTTTTATAATCATATACAAAATTGTGATATTTTAAAATACAAGAAATCAAAAATTGTTTTTATTTTATTTCAGGGAGCAATTAAAAAGGGTTCAATTAACAAAGATGGACAACAAATGAACACTAAATCTAAATCAAAAAATTCATCACCTCATAAAGATTTAGAGGAATATGAAAAAGATTTGAAATTGACAAGAATGTCTCAAAGTCGTGAAAAAAGAAAAGAGCAAGACAATCACACGAGATTAACACAAAATGTACAATCAAGCAAAAGCAGTATAAAAAATTCTATTCGATCTCCTAAAAGTATCCATGTCAAAGAAACTTTATCTTTAACATCCAAATCAAATGTTAACAGTTCTAAAATGTTATCAAAAAGTATATTAACTTCTAAAGCATCGACTGAGTCTACAAAAAAATCAAGTAGTAATGCTCTAAAAGGCAGTAAAAGCAGCAGTGGAAGAATACAAAGTAATTATTCAGAAAAGAGAGGACTGAGTACAATATTTATACCACAATCACTTACAAGTAAACTTAATGCTAAATTGAATAAAAGTGCCAATTATGCATCGAGAAATAAAGAACAAGACAAAACACATTCAAATACATTAGTTGAAACTACATCAGAATCTAGACAACGCAGATTATCTAGGACATTGAATCCAAGTGAAGTAAAAATGTTACATGTTACTACAAGTAAGCCAGACTCTTCAGAGAACTTGAACCAAAATAATCAAAAACAAGTGGAAGCAGCTCAAACAGAAAATGAATATGATTATGAAGATGATTTTGAGGTAATGTAATATATAGTATGTACATAATTTATAATTTAATTTTGACTTCAATTGTTTTGTAGGAGTATGAATCTGATTTTCAAGAATGTACAGATAGTGAAACATCTGAAGTTAGTGAAGAAACAAACAGTAATCAAACTAATTTACCATTGGATCCAATCGAATTACAAACTACAAAACAAGTACTAACTTTACTGTTATTATAGGATAGTATCAAAAACAGCAATATTTTTATTTTATATTACCACTTTACTATAGCGCAAAACTGTGGATAGTTCTGAACAAAAAGAAGAAGAACATATGCATGATTCAGGTCATTATGAGCTTACAGAAGCAAGGAAGAGAGCAGCAAGAATAGAATCAATTGCAAATGACCCAAAGTTATCTGCTCTTCTTGAGATAAGACAACCAATTAATAAATCATATAGGTTTGTTTTAAATAAAATCAAGTTTCAAGATGATTAAACAATTTTGATTGTACAATATGTATCATTTTCTTATTAAATAATTATATATTTATTAATTAGTTACTGAAGTAGTATTCATTTTAATAGAAATTTATTGTATATGTATGTATATTTTTTTATATAGTGAGGATAGATTAGAGAATAAATCATTACCATTATCTACCGATGAAGGATTTGAAGATAGTCGTTCCGGCGATTTTACAAAATCACCACCTCTCTCGCAAATTTCGTTTATTGATTTTCGTAAAAACAAAGAAGAACAGAAAACAAAGGTAATACGTTCTTTTGAAGTAACTGAATTGTTTGTTAATAATTTTATTTATTGTTATTTTCAGAAATGCAAAAAAACTTTAAATAGAGGTGAAGAACTATTAGAAATGATAAAATTAGATGTTATGGAGTGGTCACTTCTCGAATGTTCACCTATACCATATGAAGAATTTATTAAAAATTATGGGAAATTAAATGCTCAACAAGTATGTTAATGTGAATTGTTATTAATTACAAAATTAATATTTTTTATTTTCAGGTATACACTCAAACTGGTGAAGATAATATTGATATAGAAACTCAAACAGAGGAAATTATATTTAAAAATAAGTGGACTCAATTTCCAATAACTTGTAGAAAAAATTTACAAACCAAGGAAGATATAGATTTATTTCGTATGGTACATAATCTTATTATTTAATTATTAATTATTAATAGATTAACAATTAAATACATAGATTTTTGTGAAATATAACTTTTTTTAGGATCAAATTGGAGTTGGCAGTGACAATAATGTAGAAATTATAAACTACTCGCTATCACAGTCTTTTGATGTATTGCGATTAAGTGATTTTATGAATCGCGCAGGAAAGGTAATGTTATCATTATTGGAAGAAAGACGATCTGGTGGCAATCTGTTTAAAAACGAAGAAGAAATACCATTTAGTGACGGTGTCGTTAAACTTTCCATAAATTCCGTAACATTTCTGGCTGGTAGGGCAGTAACGATAATTCATTATTCTGAAGTAATAAATAAAATTTTACTGACTATTCATTCTTCAGTCGAAGAAGTAAGAGTTACTTCTTAAAGCAATCAAATAAAGATAAAGAATTAAATACAATTTAAAGCAATAAACATTTATACAGGAAATCGAAACATCTAGTAAACAAGACTATATAACCGATTGTTGTATCGGTTGCATCTGGAATATTTCTCAACCATCGATGCCAATTAAGTTATTATATTCTACCTGCCCTATTACTGCATGTTGTTTCCATTCATTGAATTATAATATCGTATTTGCTGGTCTTCAAGATGGGTATATTGTTTTGTTGCTTGGCTACAATTTTTATAATGTATACAATGTGTATAATAAAAATAACAAATTCTTTTGGACAACAGATCGATAAGTCTTTGGGATTTAAAAGAAGATGAAATGTGGCATCAGAAAGTAACAGATAAAGCCAATAATTTAGATTGGACAATACGAATGCCTACATATACAACAGCAACGAACGAAGAAGTAAATGCTTCTACTACTCAAATTGTCGCAATACGTGTATTGTCTAAAAGTGAAGAAAAATCGTTAGAATGGCGTAACAATAAATTTGTACCGATACAGGTTTGCTAAAATTACTATACACATTATATGTTGTGACGTGAATAATATATTAATTACTGACATTATTTATATCACTTATTTGTTTAACATTAATTATTAATATTACTTATAACAATAGATATGTAGTTTAAATGAAAATGGTTCCATTGTTATATGGAGTGCTTTACATAATATGGGCAAAAATATCGATGATTTAGGACTATCATATTGGGGTAGTATAAAACTTGTTAAAAGCCAAGAACTGTTTTTACAATCTAATCATAAAAAAAAGTAAATATTCCGTAATAACTTTTATTAATTATTAAACTTTGGCTTTATTAAAATCTTTTAATTCCTTAGAAGGATCAGTGCAGCAACCTTCATTGATATGCATGTAGATTGCATTAATAGTAATAATCTTTATATTGTCACTAACAGTAGCAATATTTTGCATGGTACTTGTATTGGTAACAAAGCTAATCCTGCTGTATATACAAAGTTGGATACTAGTAAGTTATTAATAATACATTAACTTTAATTTATTCATTATTAATTTACTTTATTTGATATTTCAGGTCCATGTGGAAACGTAACTTCTATAGAAACCTGTCCATTTGAACAGTCGTTCTTTTTGGTAAAATTTTTACTTATACTTACTGTCGTAGTTTTTGCTTTTTAAAGCAATCTTTTATCACAGGTCAGTTGTGATGATGGAACGATTCGATTGCATTCTTTAAATACTGAAAAACCAATATTACAATTAAAAGATGAAAACAATACATGCGTGATTAAATCAGTACAATGGTCAAGATCAAAACCATTTACATTTTTTGTATTAGACAATAAATCATGGTAAGGAAAAATAAAAAAAGTAACTTAAGTGATTTAAATAATTTCTGTTTAATGATATTTTAGCATACATGTATGGGATTTGAGTAATAGTGATATATATCCAACACACAGTATAAACATGCAAAAAAGTGGATATATAAGTAGTATGCAATTATCATACTGTAAAACAAAGCGGGATATGTCTCATCAATACTTGGTATGTTAATTTTTTCCACATTGCGATTTATAAAAATGCAATATTATTGTCTGTTTTTAGGCATTTGGTACAGAATCTGGAGATGTAGAAATACATAAACTAAGAACGAATTTTTATTATCCCAAAAAAGAAGACTATTTACAGGAATTAAATACTTTCATGCGATATGTAGCGATTTTATAAGTAAGATAAAATGGAAACAGCTCAAAGGAATTGAATTTTTGTATACTTCCAGTGGATTTGAATAGACTTCTTATGCCTTGGATACATGTTTATATTTTTAAAGTAAAGGATACATACATAAATAATATTTATGGACAATCCTATTATCATAATGTATGTGTGCATTTAAAAGTATTTTTTAAATTATTATGTCACTTTAATGGGCAAAAATCACAAATTGTACAAAAATATTATTATTTATTTTGCACGTTATTCACGTTAATTCGCAAAAATGAAACCGTCCATAAATTGTATACACTCCATAGTTTTATAATGTAAAGAAATATTTAAAAAATATATCCTTAAAAAAAAGACATAGTTCTGTAATAAATTTTATATTATTCTAAGTATCACTTTAACAAAACAAACTTATACAATGATGGGAATAAAAATGTTTATATTTAAACATACTGTAATTTACTTAACACAGAAATAAAAATATATATAAAATATATATAAAAATCATGTTACTATAATAGGAGGTCAGTCCTGTTGCGCCGTTACAATTTACTTGTTTTATGAGATCGTTAACAATATCTGGATAAGACGTTACTCGTTGAATCTGATGAACTTCTAACTGCAAATGTTGCGTATCATCCTGCAAAAAAAGACATTGCATTTGTTTCAAATATTTCTTATTAATCTATATTAAATAATTAATTTAAAGAAACTTATATTCTTTCATAAAATTTGATGTTATACATTCATAATGTGTGATTATTGTTCTTGGATCGATCAAATTTTAGCGAGAATTAAATCTGAGTCAAAACTTGAGAAGAAAAAACGTCGTGTTTACGTAAATCCGGTTATAGTAGTTCATGGAGGTGCGGGAAAAATTCCCCAAGATAAACGTAAACACATGCTTCTTGAGGTTTGAGAAACATTAAGTACTGTCATAAGGATGTTTATAAAACGCATTTAATTACGGAAAAGAACATGTTAATGAATTTGAATAGGTTAAAAATGCAGCCATTGAAGCATATAGTGACCTTATCAACGGTCGATCGGCTGTAGATGCGGTAGAAAAAGCTATTGCTTACATGGAAAGCAAACCATTTTTTAACTGTGCAAAAGGAGGTTCTTTAGATATTAATGACGAAGTTGTCATGGATGCTGCTATTATGACGACACATGATGCTGGATGTGTCGGTGCTGTTCGTGACATAGAACACCCTATTTCTTTAGGTTTGCTTGCATAATAAGCTACAATGTATATTTAAAAAAGATTGTAAATAAATAATTCGAAGTATTATAGCGATAACCAATTAAAATCAGCATGTATCTTACAGCAAGAAAGGTATTAGAAAAAACAGAGCATATATTAATTGTCGAAAATGGAGCTCAAAAATTTGCTTTGGCTAACGGAATACCAATTTTACCGCCGGGTAGTTTAAATGTACCCGAGTCTCTGACGTCATTCATGGAGTCATTCGAATCAGTAACGTGCTGCACAAATGCAGAACAATATGAAAACGAATGGGAAGATGATACTAAGACCGAAAAGAAAATATGTGATTCAGATTGCGTTATAAATCGATCCATAGACGGCGAATATCCTTATTGTGTATTATCTAGCGATTCAGTAGCCTGGGATGAACCACTAATTTTACAGGTATACTTCCCACGCTAACATTTTTGCTGTAATATTATAATATTAGAATTTTTACGTATTTTTAAATTATGTATCGTTTTTAATCGTAAGTGACACTTGAACTTGATAATACACGTAATATATTCTCATATTTCAAAAAATACAATTAGAAAATATTAATATCAGGCTGGTGCAGTTGGAGTAGTTGCATATGATCGTAAAAAAAGACTTGCAAGTGGAACATCAACAGCAGGGGAACCCGGAAAGCCGGTTGGTTCTGTGAGCGCGATTGGTACAGTAATTGGTTGTGGAATTTACACAAATGAACATGGTTGCGTTTCTGTTTCTGGGAACGATACAAGTATCTATTGCTATGCGCCAGCGCGGAAAATAATTAGGAAGTTATCTGAAAATATATCGTTAAGCACTGCGGTAAATACAGTGCTAGAGGATTTTGAAAAAGAAACCGGAGACTCTCATGTAGGGGTCATTACTTTGAACGCGAAAGGCGAGCCTTATATTTCCTTCAGATGCACGCATTTCCCATGGGCATTTTGTTCCAAAGGTTACGCTTATTACGGAATGTCGGAAAGTGAAAAATATTGGGAAAAGATAACTATACTCGAACGGCCGTTAGACTGTATGTGCATCAGCTCTGACGAAGATTAAACAAACGTTAAATGTACAATTTTACGCGAATGTACTTGTATAAATGTTTATTTTTGATAATATTAATATTTTCACTTACGTTATCGATACTTAATTATTGAAAAATAATTACCATATTATATTCTCACGTACCGGAAATATAATGCTATGATTTGAATCGTATATCCCATACATGGAGAACGCAGGTGTTGAATCTGTAAAGGTGCTTCCGAAAAGTTTGTCCATTTCTAACAGCATCGAATAGATTTCCTCTCGTCTCAAGTCAGTCATATTTTCGTGTGTTACAATCTAAAAATTAATATAATAAATACGATATCGTTATTTCTAATATTATCGTTAAAAGAATTATTCTTATTATAAAGAAATTACCGAGCTCAACGGTGACCATGTAAGCAAGCACGTTGTATTTGGATCAACTTCGTTAACACATAGGGTTCGATATTTGTTTATCCTTGCCTGAAGGCTACGTTTTTGCATGAAAGTATCTAAAGCGAGAAAAACAAATTTTTTTGTAAACGGTAATGAATTACTATTTTCCTGTTTCTTAATTTAATGTATTTACCAATTTTTCCTTCGATATTCTTCAAATTGACGAAAGCTACGTCTCCAACGTTAGATAACATACAGTCAAAGGCACTTAGATCTTTTCCAATCCCGTTTACTATAAATCAATTTCTTTATTTAATTGAATCGCGTCGTTGCATTTTTATTAACATATAACGTATATGCTAATACCTCGTGTAGTAAAGGAATATAAATTATTCGGCATTGACGACTGTTCGCTGGCGCTCAGATCAACAATGGAACTTTCTGCAAAGAAATTAGCTACCGCTTCGACATCCGAACAATATGATCCTGTACCTGAGATATTCTTTAAAGCACTCACGAAAGCGTTCCATCCTACAAATAATATGCTTTAATCATTATTAAAGAACAATCATTTGACAAATTATTTAAGCTACAAACTTAAAATGTTATTACTTTCCGATCGTGAGATATCTAAGAAGAATTGAAATATTATTAATAATAAAAGGTGAAAATCAACCTATAAGTAAAAAACTGCAATTCAGTTTATTTTTAACTCAAACTAACATTAGTCGATATTGTTTTAAAGGAAGAAGAATTTGTATTTTACAACGTCATCCATATGAATGACGAAGAAAAAGTTTAATGGATTTCGAAGAATTCTTTAAAAGGAAATATGCTTACCGACGTCGCGATATCCCGTAAAACACGCCTTGGCTCCCTTGAGGTCTTTCAAACTCTTGAACCATGAATCCTGTTTCACAATCGCTGCGATTCTAACGAACTCGTTGTTCCTCTTGGGTACCACTTGTACGAGCGTTTTCAGACCCATCCTAAAACAGCATTCTAGACACTGTAATGCGCTATCTTTTCTTCTTGTGAATTTATACAACTCCGATCTTTGCTCACTTTCTGGCCTCCAACAGTTCCTCCGGTCTTGCAACAAATATGTCTGCTCGCTCGGCCTTTAGAGCCTTTAAACAGAGCGCTCTGCTCAATTCCTGAATACATGAAATTGCTGGTTCCACACCGTACACGATCGAAGCTTCCCTAAGCCATCTGCACTTGTTCTCCTCCAAGTTCGACGAGATGCACCAACTTACTCTTCTCGAAGGACGACACGTCGAGCGTCTGTAGGCGCTCATGAAACGAGAAACTGTGATTAAATATTACTGCTGTTAATATTAGGAAGACCGGCGTTACAATTTAATCTCCTTGGAGTATAATAAAAGAAAGATTCTAATAAGTCAACGCATTTTTCAAGCTATTTCTTTCGTCGTAAAGGCATTCGACTGGTAAGATATGTATAATAAGAAGCTACTTAAAAGACTTCTTGTATTTTTATATTCTTATCAAAGGATTATTTTATTTTACCTACTCCAGAGAAGAAGCCAGAGAAGAAAATATTTTCTAAATAGAGTTCATAGTAATCTTTTGCAAATAAATCGAAAGAATTATTTTGAATGCTGTTCGCGTTGTAATTAATCGTTGCTAATTACATCTTGTTAGGAAGTCCTCCGGCGTTTCTAGAGATTCTGTGCTCACCGGCGTCGGATGATAGCTTTCCAGCAATTGGCGCAGCATCCAACTGAACTTGGCCGTGTCCAACGAGTTCATCAGCTTCTCCACCTTTCTCGCGACCTCTCTGGTAAAATTCAAACGTTACTTAAAGAGTACATGATTCGATAAGATCTTTGTTATAAGTGTTCTTCTTCTACTAACGATCTAGCGATAACCACAGGCCATGGTTTCGTGATCCATATGCAAGGTTTATCAAGATTCACAGGCCTCGTTGTACCATCCGGACAAAGATATTTATAATCTTCCTTGTCCATTCCTTCATCCTGGTTTCGTATGTGGTTTCATTAATAATCTGCTGAAACCTCTTACATCGAACTGCTCAAAATAATTAACACATTCCAAGGTACACGGAAATTAACACCGATTTTAAAACGAATTTTGAAACCAAGCGAAAAAGAAAAATTACGCTAACGACGACGTTAAACTTACTTGTGTCGTGTAATAAAAATGGTACATCAAAGAATCGTATTTTATTCTTAAAAAAAAAAAAAAAAAAAAAAAATGAGAAGTTGGCAATTCGGCACTTCCATTTTTCGTCGTGTTTTTTTCCGTGTACTTTAATTATCTCGAGCAAACTGTTTCAAAGATCTACCTTGAAATGTTCTAAAGTATCATTTAATCTAACCCAGGCAATATCACCTGCGTTATCAGTAAGGCACAATAAAGCGCCTTCGCGACCATGATACTTATCACTCGAGTAACAGCCGACAGGATTGTCACACGCGGCGCAAAGGTTTCTGTACTTCGATTCTATAAATGAGAAGAAAATTCATTAATCTCGTTATCCGTTCTCGCATGCTTCTAATATTATCATATAACACGTCCAATTATACGTTTTACCGGATAACAGGATGGTTAATTAATTTATTAAAATTAACATAAATTAATTAACCCCCTTGTCTAACAGGACTAATGAACGATAGTCTAGTACCGGTTATCGCCGCGCTTCTAACGGTTCGATACATATCGATCAACTAAACCTGTCGTTTGAAGATTCCTAACGAGCATTCACGGGAAAGATACGCGGGAAGAAAGGGATAATTGTAAAAACATTAACCGTGGAGAAAGCATTGGTCCAATCGTCGGTAGTATCCAGTCCAGGATGGCAGTACCTCTTACCCTTAACGTCCCATATATTTCTCACGTCTTTAGAGACTATGACTACCATCTCGTAACGTTGCTTCTCTAATGAAAACGATGGAAGAACAGAGGGACGTCAGTTTTAGTCTTCTCGCACACTGATCGTTGGTAAGATAATTTGAATTGTTGTTCGATTTACTTTGTAATTACCATCTGGGAATAATCTTAGCTCGTTCGTGACTAGAATGTTATACTCGTTGTATGCAGACGCTGCGACCAGATCTTCCGGTTCCAGTACAGTAAAGTCAGCTTTGCCCATGGTCAACCACCGCATACAATTAAACCTGCGTAATTCGATGTTCCGTTAAAAAAGATCAAGGTGCGAGAGAGAAAGGGAAAACGGAAACGATCAATATACTCTTCGAAAAACGCAAGATTTATCGATCTTCCTAGGAATATGTTATACTTGCCTATCATTTCCTACAACACATTCTACCTGACTCCTTGAGTTTACCAATTGCGTGCAAAGTCCGCGGATCCTTTTTGTCGTGTGAACGGTCTCGACTACACATAGTTTCACTGAAACGATGGTGTTCTTTTTTTTTTCTCTCTCTCTCTTTTTAACCCTTTTCGTCGAGCAAAGGGAAATCGCGACTAATATGCTATCAGTGATGTAGAAATTTCTCGTCGTGCAGAATAACTGTAGTATGATATTAGCAAAGAAAATTTCTAGAATGTTCTACGGTATTATTCTGTTATGATATCAAAATGTTTTGGCAAAAGTCGTGTATTTTTTATCTTGAACAATAGACGATTGAATGGTAAAGAGGAATTTTATAATTTCGTTTTTTTTCATTCTAATCGTATGTTTTACAGGATATTAATGGTATGAAGTGCGTGGAATCTGACGGAAAATTACTCACAATTCTCAGCGTTGATACTTTGATGGAAAAACGCAACGAAGAAGAATAAAGCGAATATCTGAGCATCCATCTTCGACGATCTACCAACCGGCATCTTCTTCAAGAACAAATCGTAAGTCTTTAAGTTCCACTTTATCGGCAAATTTTTACTTTAAGCTAATTATCAAAACTAATACACGATACTTTTTCATGTAACACTTTATACCAGGGATACATTAGTATACAGAATGTTGTATGACGATTTCATTGTTCCAAGAGTAATCACACTTATCACTCCGTTGACGAGGTAAATACTAACTTACTAAACATACAGGTATATTAAGCCCTAACGGGATTGCACGAAGTGTTACACGGTTTTTTTTTGTAAAACATCGCGTGTAAACAGAAAATCGATAAATATATTAACTATACGCAGTTGGTTCTATAAATAGCTGATGACAAAAGATATTTAGCAAGGAAGATCGTGTGTCTACTGATCAATCAGGTTTTCCTGTTACATCTCCAAATCTACCATATTCTTCCTCGTCTCGTGCTGTATTTATTATCCTTATTATTTTAGATATATCGAACGAATTTTAATAGATATTTTACCAACAATCCTATTCGAACTTCCATTAAAATCAACGTATAACGCTTCGTACAATCTTCTCGTGGAATTTCCACGTTTTTCATATGAATCAGAAGAAAACGTCACGAAGGGTTAATCAACGCGACAACGAAACGAAGCTGCAGTAACGATTTATCAATTACAAATAAGAATGAAACCTGCAGTAACGAATATCTGCTTTTATTTCCAATATGATGGACCAACGCAAGATTCTTATCGCTATCATCTTTCAATGGGCAATGTAACGTGCGGTGACATCATCGACTGGATCTTTGATCATTGTGAAAGACATTGATTATCCGGGATTTTTGTGACACATACCTTCACCGTTCAAGAAAAATAGCTTCGTACGCAACAGAGCGCTCTTTACCTCTCCCGTCAATGTGCTAAAAACGGACCACTGAACGGTCGAAATAGAAAACAGTAGCGGGCAGACAACGCACGGTCGGTTTCAAAGGAAATGACTATGAATTATGTGAAAAAGGTCAGCCGGTTCGGCTGCATCGGGCAGCAGCAACTCGTTTCGATGACCACTCTGCAGATGAAACAAACAACTATCGGCGAATTTACCACATGGTGTACGAAACACGAGCAGTATATCTTCCCGTTTGATACGTCAACGTGTATATACAACTCCACGCAGACTGAATTAAATTGAAACTGGCTACTGATGCGACCAAAAGTCCAGTAGGGAACTGGAATTATTGAAACTGGTGGGGGCGCCGCGTAATATACATCTTGGTACAGTAGATGACGTTAACGAACATGAACAATCCCGAATAAACTCAACGAGCGAGATTGAACGATGAAACCAATGAGTTCTCATCGACGAAGATTTTTCGTTACGTTTCAGTATTCCATGCGAAATTCTCCTCGATTAACGCTCTGTACCCTCTGAAATTTCACAGACAATTCACATACGGCCCTGTACGCAGTAGTTGCATGTTTTCTTCTTCATATTTTTTGTGTATATTCCTGAATATATTACATATTCGTGAATCTTCGAGTTTCGTAGTATAGATGAGAATTTAGTAAATTCAGACTTGAAATAATTTTTAATACATAATAATCTTCATATATAATAATTTAGACTTCAAATAATTCTTAATACATTTCCAAACTACTTAATAATCATAGTCTTTTTTATTATTTGAAATTTTTAACACTTTTCTTCCTGTACAATTTTTCCATTCAATATTAGGTCCTAAAAGTATTGCGAGTGTAATAAATACCGGATAAAAATGCAATAATATGTTTATACAATATAANAATCATTAATTTAGTTCACATTATTGTACAATTACCAAAATATTAAATTTAGCAATTATATTATCCGGTATAGATAACTGAATCGTATTTAGAATTGCTATCAAATACACAGCTTGCAAAGAATAGCTCTCTTCCGCAAAGTTAATTGAAAGATAATGTGAAAGTTAAAATCGCGCCTACGTTTTCAATAGCATCATGAAATTTTTCTTTTAATGACAATTTCTCTATGCATGTCTCCTCACGAAGAGATCTGAGTCATCCTACAATTGCTAGTGAATTACTTTGTTAATGTCACAATTGTCAGGAACGACGATTGCAAGCGAATTATTATCAACGTTATGCAGTATCGTTTCTCTTAAAACAGACACGTATATATACTCATCACCAATGTTGTTCATGAAAAATCATTCCGAAGTTGTAGAAAGATAAATTTATGAAAGTTTAAATACTAAAATTATCATGTTCTACAGAAGTATTAAAAAACTTAGATTGAAATATTTAAATAACTAAAAAAATTTGCAAGTTATTCAAATAATCATACATTCAATTAAACTTCAGAAAAATGTTTTATTCAATTAAAAATTATAACATATGAATTATCAAACAGTATATAAATAACAGAATTAATGTAACATGAACAATAAAATGCGAATAATAAAAAGTATAGTATATTGAATTAAATTAAAGAATGAAAAAGAAACTACATTTTTAAAAGAACAAAATTGTGAATATCATGTTTAATGAAATATGGTTTATTTAAGCAAGATAACTAATCAGCGTTGATAGAAGTACTTGTTATTAGCAACCATGTGTACATACACAACTATGTACGAATAATGTGTGTAAAATTTTTCACTGCAAAGGAAATACTATACATATATGTGTATATATAATACGTTCTCGAATAGAAGATACTCAGATACAAAAAATTTACGCTTTAATACATTCCGTTTATGATTATCACATTTTATAATAAATTGAAATAAAAAAAAATGGAATAAAAGGGTTAAAACTTTAATTATTTTTCACGACACAATATTTTTAGTAGTATTTGTAATCTTATTGCGATTTTTATGAAACTTAAACAATTTGTTCTTCATTTGTAAAACTAAATTAAGATTCATTTGTAAAATTAAATTAGGATTCATTTGTCAAATTAAATTAATAATTTAATAATATTAACCATGAAAAAGATCATACTTTATTTAATATACTCGATACAATCTGTTTCTTTCGAGGAATGGAAAATTTTTTTTACACTTAAACATTATTTATCGTAATAGACAACTTCGATCTGTGTATGTATAACCTTGAAGCACACATAATGATTTGCTTATATATCCATATCGAGGGTAAAAGTATCTCGAAGCATTGCCACAATCAACAGCGCTAGTATAGCTACTTACATGCAAGGGAAGTAATGGGCACACGTGATTCTTTGTCAAATGTCACTACAGTCTGTGGATATATGTATACAAATATGTTAATTTTATGACACTGATGATATAAAGTTTATGAAAAAACAACAAAAAACAGTGATGGTTCTTAACATCAAAGTGGTATTTCTGAATTTCATTTGATGAGTACTTTCTGTTAAAAAAAATAAATTTCAAAAAATGTATCCCGAAGGTAAAGTTTAGCTATAAATAGCATAAATAATATCATATATATTATATTACAATTTATTTATATAACGATATAATCTTTTTATCAGGTGAAATTAATTCTTGTTATTACGAATTGATAATGAATAAGAACCACGGAACGCGGTTAATTTGATACCGTGAACTTTTATAAATTAAAGATTTGAGAATATTATTGACTATTCTTAAAATATTTTTTATAGAAAGTGTCAGATATTTTTTATTAAAACGTATAATGATACTTTTAAACTATATCTTCATGAGATAAGATATCTCTTCAAACCCGTGTATTGTACCTTATCTTTATAAATTTGTGTATTATTTAGTGTATTGATATATTCTTTACTTATACATTTCAGGAAACAGTGTCAAGTTTAATTATTATTTCATAAACTAAAATAGTCAAAAAGATATTATAGAAATGTATCGGTTAGATTAAGTTCATAAAAGATGAAGTTAAATTACACACAATTGCCTATAAAGGCACATTATTTTTTCTTTATGGCAGGTAAATTTATTTAACTATGTTAAAATGTATCCTCTTCTTATTATGTATAAGTACTTTCATATCGTCTTTGATTACAGCAATGGGACCAATTCTCCCATTTTTACCAGTTTATGGCAAACAACTTGGTATATCTGTATTAATCATGGGTAGCATTACAGCAATTTTACCAATTTTATTCTTAATTGCTAAACCAGTTTTTGGTTTTGTTGTGGATTATTTTTATACTTGGAGGAGAACAATTTTTATTATATTACTAGCAACAACAAGTGCTTGTTACATTTGTATGTACTTTTTACCAATACTTCCAAATCCTATTATTCCAGATCATAGCTTTAAGAATGTCTCCTGTAATTTGTTGCCATATTGTACACAAGAGGTAATATATTATTTTAATTCTGGAACTTATTGCACTATATGTATCTTAAATACTTTAATTTTTATATAAATTTTCTATTTTCAGGATATTTCTAAGTCATATTTGTGTACTGGAGTAGCAAATACTATGTGCCATTGGATTTGTGCAGATAGAAATTTCTCTACTGCAATACAATTTCAAGTACCCAATGAGGAAATAAATTTTTCTTCAAATTCTACTTGTTTAATTGATAAAAATAATACACTATATTGTTCTGAAAGTAATAATTGCGATATTATCTGTGATAACATAGAAAATAATTATTGTTTATATACATCTACAACTTTTTGGAGTTTTGTTATATTAATGTCTTTAGGTAATATTGGTTTTAATGTGTGCAATAGTATGAGTGATGCAATTTGTTTTGACATATTAGGTATTATGCAATTTTCATATTCTCTTTATTTTAACTTGTTAACAATATAGTAATATTTCTTAATCCTCTTTCCAGGTGAAGGAGGGCAAATGAGCTATGGTAGACAACGTGTTTGGGGAACTATAGGTTTTGGAATTTCAGCCTTTTTAGCTGGTTATGCTGTAGACTATTGGTCCAAAGGAGAAATTATTAAAACATATGCTCCTGCTTTTGTACTTATTTTTGTATTCACAACCATTGACCTTTTTTGCTGTAAACGATTGAATGTGAATATCTAGTATAACATAAAAATAATAAGTGGCTGTAATATTTAATAACAAATACTTTATTGAAAATACTTCTTACAGCTACCAATAATGACAGGCTCAACAAATATAGTGAAAGACATCATAAAGCTTTTAAAATTAAAATCTATAATTATATTTCTTTGTTTTGCAACAATTGCTGGCATTCTTGATAGTTTTATGATCTATTTTTTATTTTGGTAAATACATATGTCGATAAAATAATCGACGTTTAAATAACTTCCAAAAGGTATGATAAATTACAAAGACAACAAAAATTTACATCAAAGCAATATATTTCAAATAGGTATTTAGAAGATCTTGCTGTGGCAACTGGTTACATGAAAGAAATTAAATTAATAGAAGGTTTAATCGTTGCCGCAGAAACTTTGGGCGGTGAAGTAATATTCTTTTCCTTATCTGGTATGTAATTAATTTATATAAGGAAATACCTTGTCTCACATATAATTTTTATTTTTATTTTTCTCTAATAGGAAAAATTCTGAAAAAACTAGGATTTGGTTATACTTTTACATTTTGCTTTGTATGTTATGCCTTACGGCTTGGATTAATTTCTTTAGCATTGAATCCATGGTGGGTAATACCAATAGAGTTATTTATGCAAGGACCTACTTATGCACTTTGTTACACAACAATTGTTGCCTTTGCTAGTAAAATTGCACCACCTGGTACATCAGCTACTGTCCAAGGAATTGTAGCTGGCATGGATGATGGTTTTGGTAATTAAAGTTCATAATATGGATATTCCATTGTTATATCTATAATGCATTTTTGTTACTTGAATTGATTAACAACAAACTTAATTAAATTATATAACTATTATTTAACTGTCTTAATAATCTCATTACATGATAAAAACAATAAAATATGTTAATATTATTTANATATTATTGACTATTCTTAAAATATTTTTTATAGAAAGTGTCAGATATTTTTTATTAAAACGTATAATGATACTTTTAAACTATATCTTCATGAGATAAGATATCTCTTCAAACCCGTGTATTGTACCTTATCTTTATAAATTTGTGTATTATTTAGTGTATTGATATATTCTTTACTTATACATTTCAGGAAACAGTGTCAAGTTTAATTATTATTTCATAAACTAAAATAGTCAAAAAGATATTATAGAAATGTATCGGTTAGATTAAGTTCATAAAAGATGAAGTTAAATTACACACAATTGCCTATAAAGGCACATTATTTTTTCTTTATGGCAGGTAAATTTATTTAACTATGTTAAAATGTATCCTCTTCTTATTATGTATAAGTACTTTCATATCGTCTTTGATTACAGCAATGGGACCAATTCTCCCATTTTTACCAGTTTATGGCAAACAACTTGGTATATCTGTATTAATCATGGGTAGCATTACAGCAATTTTACCAATTTTATTCTTAATTGCTAAACCAGTTTTTGGTTTTGTTGTGGATTATTTTTATACTTGGAGGAGAACAATTTTTATTATATTACTAGCAACAACAAGTGCTTGTTACATTTGTATGTACTTTTTACCAATACTTCCAAATCCTATTATTCCAGATCATAGCTTTAAGAATGTCTCCTGTAATTTGTTGCCATATTGTACACAAGAGGTAATATATTATTTTAATTCTGGAACTTATTGCACTATATGTATCTTAAATACTTTAATTTTTATATAAATTTTCTATTTTCAGGATATTTCTAAGTCATATTTGTGTACTGGAGTAGCAAATACTATGTGCCATTGGATTTGTGCAGATAGAAATTTCTCTACTGCAATACAATTTCAAGTACCCAATGAGGAAATAAATTTTTCTTCAAATTCTACTTGTTTAATTGATAAAAATAATACACTATATTGTTCTGAAAGTAATAATTGCGATATTATCTGTGATAACATAGAAAATAATTATTGTTTATATACATCTACAACTTTTTGGAGTTTTGTTATATTAATGTCTTTAGGTAATATTGGTTTTAATGTGTGCAATAGTATGAGTGATGCAATTTGTTTTGACATATTAGGTATTATGCAATTTTCATATTCTCTTTATTTTAACTTGTTAACAATATAGTAATATTTCTTAATCCTCTTTCCAGGTGAAGGAGGGCAAATGAGCTATGGTAGACAACGTGTTTGGGGAACTATAGGTTTTGGAATTTCAGCCTTTTTAGCTGGTTATGCTGTAGACTATTGGTCCAAAGGAGAAATTATTAAAACATATGCTCCTGCTTTTGTACTTATTTTTGTATTCACAACCATTGACCTTTTTTGCTGTAAACGATTGAATGTGAATATCTAGTATAACATAAAAATAATAAGTGGCTGTAATATTTAATAACAAATACTTTATTGAAAATACTTCTTACAGCTACCAATAATGACAGGCTCAACAAATATAGTGAAAGACATCATAAAGCTTTTAAAATTAAAATCTATAATTATATTTCTTTGTTTTGCAACAATTGCTGGCATTCTTGATAGTTTTATGATCTATTTTTTATTTTGGTAAATACATATGTCGATAAAATAATCGACGTTTAAATAACTTCCAAAAGGTATGATAAATTACAAAGACAACAAAAATTTACATCAAAGCAATATATTTCAAATAGGTATTTAGAAGATCTTGCTGTGGCAACTGGTTACATGAAAGAAATTAAATTAATAGAAGGTTTAATCGTTGCCGCAGAAACTTTGGGCGGTGAAGTAATATTCTTTTCCTTATCTGGTATGTAATTAATTTATATAAGGAAATACCTTGTCTCACATATAATTTTTATTTTTATTTTTCTCTAATAGGAAAAATTCTGAAAAAACTAGGATTTGGTTATACTTTTACATTTTGCTTTGTATGTTATGCCTTACGGCTTGGATTAATTTCTTTAGCATTGAATCCATGGTGGGTAATACCAATAGAGTTATTTATGCAAGGACCTACTTATGCACTTTGTTACACAACAATTGTTGCCTTTGCTAGTAAAATTGCACCACCTGGTACATCAGCTACTGTCCAAGGAATTGTAGCTGGCATGGATGATGGTTTTGGTAATTAAAGTTCATAATATGGATATTCCATTGTTATATCTANTAATTTACAAATAAAATTTAATATATTCGTTACTGATTTAATTCTTATACATTAGCTCTATTAAAAAGGAATTAAATAGGAAAATGTTTTACACGTGACAGTTTGCGTAATGCTGAAGTTTAACAGCTGTTGTATTCCCAGTCACCACATGATTGGCTTAACAAAAATGACAGATGTGTGGCGTTTGAACACTTTGCCATCTGATGTTTTGATTTTAATTTTTGACTATTGCCATGCTTTTGACTTGGTACGACTCAGCGAAGTGTGTACACGATTTTACGACATTATTCGAGAAGAAACACTTTGGATCAAGAAGAGTAAACAGCCGATCGTGACGAATCAAACTTCAAGAAAATTTCGCGAAAGGTACATTAGGTTATATTTAAGCACTTTTCCTGTATATATTATTTCTGATACAATTTTTAGTTGTCATCATTGACATAACTTTATTTACATCCAACTATACATTACAAAGATCATAATATGTATTAATTCAAGAGACAAAAAGTTTTTATCTTAATATTTGTATCAAATTTAAAAAACACTAAATGATTCTATTATTCTATAATACTACAAGTTAATTGTATTGTTAATATTTATTATAACAAATAAGACAAAGAAATCATTTATATTTCTCACAGAACAGAAATAAATGTATAACTTTTACACATAACATAAAATATATTGAAGTTCTGTATTAAAGAGAATTTTACTATATTTTCATTATTTCAATTTATTAGGTGCAATTTATTACTATGTTTGCGTACAAAATGGCATGTTTCACACAATTGGCAATATGGTAAATATGAAAAGAAAATCCTTTTCTCGCAAAACACAAAACTTATACCACGGATTCAATTAACCAAAGATATATTATGGTGGAGTGGTGGAAATAAATTATATGGCTTTAGACGTACATTGCCATTCCAAGAAAATAATCGAATTTTTATTAGTGACAATGTTAGAAGTGACATATGCAAATTTATTGTCAGAAATGAATATATTATTACAGGGCACAGGTACTTAATCACAGACTTACTACTAATTAAAAAAATAGTTAAATTAACATCTTATAATATACATTATTTATACATGATTCTCTTTATAGAGATGGAAGTATACAATTTTGGACAAAGTCACAATGTAACCAAAATATAGATTTTTACTTTAGTATAGATAGAGCACATTCTAGAAATGTAAATGCATTGGATGAAACTTTCAAAGCAATTATATCAGGTTCTAATGATGGAACTGTTAAGGTACTAATATTACTAAAATATTACTTTCAGAAGTAATAATAACTTTAACTTTAGATATGGGGACCTGTTGGACAGAGGATCTTAAATGTACCTTTAGCAACAATAAATATAGCAGGATGGGTATGTTCTCTTTCTGCAGATCCAACAAGTAAAACAGTTGCTGTAGGTTCTGCTGGAGATAGTAATGATACCCATCTTCATATCTTTGATCTTGAATAGTAAGTTAAGTAATAACTTAAATAATAAGTAACAAAATTTTCTACATAAAACTTATATGTTTTATGATAATTTCAGTTACACTGAATCCGATATATTAAAGCCAGATAAAAAAAGATGCGCAGGAATATTAGATATGGTTTGGGATAGTCCACAAATTTTGCTTACCTGTGGATATGATACTTTTATCCGTAAGTGGGACTTGAGGTAAATATTTAATATATGCATGTTAGAATATTAAGAATTTTACGTAGTTATTTAACAAATAAAAAATATTTTTAATTTAAAAACGCTAGTTTAACATTGTTATTTTTAAGATGAAGTTCACTAAAAAATTTGTTTAGGACTGGAACATGTGTGTATTCATGGCCAGATCCAACAGATGCAACTTTATACTGTATATCGTCAGATTATCAATATACTATGATCACTGGGACTAAATTTAACTGTAAAGCTGTTCTCTGGGATCAAAGACAAAAAAATTATATACAGGTCAATACCAGCATATTTTTTGCTTGATATATAGTTTTATAATACACTCATAATGTTTTTTCATTTTTTGCAGTTCTATTTCATGAACCTTAGTAGAATGTCTAGTCCTGTTTATTCTCTAAGTTTTGATAGCACATATTTATATGGAGCAACAGATCAACATTTAGTTGAACTTAAATTCTCAGGATATTCCTACAAAGAATCTAATTACAAAGAAATTCTTAAATATGAACAAATAAGAGAGAATAGAGCAGGTTCAAATTGGGTTGTATAAAATGAATATATAATAGTAAGTGTACAAAATAAGAAACATTATATGACTGATATAGACTAAGATACTTTGTTATTTAAAATGTTGGAAAATTTAAGTGTAAATTAAAAAGTACAATTGCAATAATTATTAACACTTTATTACGTTAACAAGTATTAATTTCTGCAAGATTCTTTTTTTTAAACAATTATTATAAAATGTAAGAAATTTTATTTAATGCACGAACATTATATAATTCACTCATAAATTCATAACAAACTATATAACCGTACTATTTGAATGGCTTTAAATCTATATCGTGCAAGGAATTTTTCATAATTGAATAAAACTTGAAGGAAAAAATTTGTAATATGGAAACACGAATATACTTATCTAAACTGATTTAATATATTTATTCTATTGCCCTTTTATGTTTTAAAGCAAAAAGCAGGCTTCGTTATAATTAATTTTTCTTACTATAAATAAGGATAAGGATACATTCAAATACTATATGTTGCAAATCTAAACCCAAAATTAAGTATTGCGTTAAGTAACTTTTTATAATAACTTATGATTCGCTGACGTTTTAATATCTTTATCAAAGTATTTTCCTAATCATGTAATTTAGAATACCGCCATGTTTAAAATATGCGATATCTACTTCAGTATCGAATCGTGCGATCACATCGAACTTTTTGCCATCATCAGTTGTAACGGTAATTTTTTGACGAGGTGTAAAATTTTCGGGTAGCGTTATATCATATAGTTCATAACCAGACAATCCTAGAGACTCTGCGGTTTGTCCAGGTAGGTATTGTAATGGAATAATACCCATACCTACCAAATTTGACCTGAAAATTACGGGAATAGCAATAAAATGTTAAATTTGAAGCACTGTAAAACATTTTACATTTTGAAATGCGTACATTTTCTCGAATTACTTAATAATAAAAATTTACCTATGTATTCTTTCATATGATTCAGCTATAACTGCTCGAATTCCAAGAAGATATGGTCCTTTCGCAGCCCAATCTCTGGATGATCCCGATCCGTATTCTTTGCCAACAAGAATTATTAAGGGTACTTGATCTTTTCCATATTTTACAGCTGCGTCATAAACGTCCATCTATGAACAAATGGTTGTATTCAAAGACATTATGCGGATAAATTAAATTAATTTGAATTTTTTTACAAACCTCTTCTTTAGTGGGAATGTAAATCGTACGCGGTCCAGCTTTCGTAACAAATTTATTTACTAAACGAATGTTAGCAAATGTACCTCGTGCCATTACGGCATCGTTACCTCTACGTGAACCATAAGAATTAAATTCTTTCGGTGTTAATCTAAAAATTAACAAAAATAAATGATAGGAAATATTTGCAAAAATTTGCAATTTCTTAACTGTACTGTATACGTACCCACGACTTGTTAGGTATCGTGCCGCCGGAGAATTACGTGCGATACTGCCAGCAGGACTGATATGGTCTGTCGTAACAGAATCGCCAAGATTCAAAAGAACACGTGCTTTGATAATTGGTTTTAGTTTTGGTAATTCCTAATTATAATTGAATAAATTAATATTACATCACATACCAAACGTGAAATAGTAGATATTCAATATTATTTTAAACATAATGTAAACATTTATTATGTTTAATTCATAGAAACATATAAAATAAAATTTACCTTTTGCAAATTATCAAAGTATGGTGGACTCTTTATGTAAGTGGACTTCGCATCCCATGGATACAATGTTCCATCCGGAGCTACTAAGTTTGCCCAACTAGGGCTACCTTTCTCAATCTTAGAGTAAACTTCTTTAAACATTGCCGGAATTACATATTTTCGCTCCACCTCTTGAATTTCTGATCTAGTAGGCCAAATATCTTGAAGATATATCGGAGTTCCATCCGCTCGTCGACCTGAATATTTTCGGTATTATTATTATTATGTAGTTTTCCAAAAATGACGAAATGTATGCTTCAAATAATACCATCCATTTACCAAGCGGATCTTTTTCAAAATCTATATCTACCGTTCCACTAATGGCATAAGCGATTACCAAAAGCGGCGATGCTAAATAATTTGCTCGCGTGTGCGGATGAATTCTGCCTTCAAAATTTCGGTTACCGGACAACACACCGCAACATACAAGTCCATTCTAATTAAGTGAAACGAA
>NIJG01000167.1:135032-149347 GCA_002201625.1 Euglossa dilemma
ATTTTAAGGTATAACAGGGAAATTAGAATCAGAAAAAATATTTTATGAAGGGATTACCTGCCCCAAGCATAACGCTAGGATTGCTAGTATTAGTACAGCTAGTAATTGCGGCAATAACCACTGATCCGTGCCTCAATTTGTAATCCTTCCCTTCAAATTCGAACATACCTACGGCATCCACTTTATCAGGGGTTAAACCGAACCCTTTGAATCCTGCCTGGAAACAAAAAAGATCTATTATAGTACATGTATTTTCTCACCATACAAGAAAGCATAATCGAACTTATCTCAATGTAAAATTATGTAAAATTAAAAAATAAGACTATGAGTTTAATTTAAAAACAATTGCGATATTAACAAATTTAATATAAGTTGATTAAATCTATTAATATTGTATAATTGGAGCAACTCATCCGTCAAATTGACGGGTCCCGTAAATCTAGTGTTAAATCAGTTAATATTATTTACATACGAACAATGAAGAAAGTAATTTCGATCAAATTCCTTTGTGGAATAAAAATCGAAATTCTTTCGTACATATAAAAGTTTGATGACCCTCGAGTACGATTGCATTTAATTACTCGACCAATGATTTGCTGAAAGAGCATTCTCATATCGCAAAATCGCAGTTTCCTATCCGTTTCGACATTTAATATTAAATATATTTCGTTTTACATAGTTCATATTGAATTCACAGCCGCGTATATTTTTATACAATTTTCGTTGCTTCCAATGGTACTAATAAAATTTTATAAGCTCACGGTACAATAGGTTTGGGACCAATAATAGTATCCCTTTTGGAAATACAGCTATTCGAGCATTCCTTTAATAGCAGTCCCCGTTTAACTGTGCTATTAAGGCTATTGTAATTAGTTTTCAGAAGGTACATTTATCGAAGTCGATGCTTAAATTACTAAGGGTCTTTTAGCCTGGCACAGGATACGCATACCCTTGGACAGTTAAACCATTCGCATTGCTCATTGTTTGAGATTTTCCTTTCGTAGATTACTTTCACGAATTTTCTACCTACGGTACAGTTATTTCCTCGTTCTTTCCGTTTTCCAAGAAAACCGAATTTAACGAAATCGGATTAGGTCTCTGCTGAAAAATATTTGCTGCGATTGTCGCGCTGTATACCTTACAAAAAATTTCTCATGGCATTAAGCGCTTTGTTTTTCAATCGCTACGCGTATGATAAAAAAAAAAAGAAAACAAAATGATTTTACAGAAATAGTTTCAGTAGAGAATAAGATCAATCGTTTGCGATATAAGGCAGAGCGAATATCTGTACATAAGACGATGGTATGCAACAAAATGCGTGAGCTTTGCAAAATGAATGGATGTTGTATCAGCAATTTCAGCGAGGTTGCATGTCGTTCTTAGCCTCATCGAAGACAGTCGTTCATGCTCTTCACGAAATTCAAGATCGATCGATCATCGGTACGTATAAATTATTTCTCTTTTCATTAAGAAATCGACATCGGTTTCAATTGTTACATCAACAATTTAGAAAACATTCTCTACGGATTTATAATTAAAATCTTCTAATCTCAAAAATTGATTATTTTTTTTTTTTTCTTCAATTCTTTTTATAAGATTGTAGAACTATATTGTATTACTGTATTGAGATTATATCAGCGATATAAATCCTTTAAAATAAATCATTCCTTTCCTTTTAATTAAACATCGATTATCATCTTCGTTTATAATTCTCTATCTATAACGTGGAAATTTATTTAACTATCCATTTCTTGCGTTTACATTTATATTCGCATCCGCGTTATATTTATATACAATTTTGCGAAAATTACTTGAAAATCTGGCCGTAAGGCAATTTTGTATATCGATGCTGGCGAATTAAATTATTTTTCTCATGCTCTTAAAGAAAAAGAAACGGAATAGTTGTTGGTTCGTGTCCATCATGGCCGAGTCAAAAAGCCAACAATAAAAGGGCGTTGAATTTCATGACACGGAGGAACAGTCAGCTCTCTATGATTCACGTGGATGAGTTTTCAGCAAATGTCCTTACTGTGATAGCATAGTAATGCGATTCCAATGTTGAACATCTTTCAATAGAAATCGATCGCTCCCTTGTTTTTAAAATCATGCGCGCCCGTTGTTACTTCATCACGTTCGCATGATTATCGTTACCGCTTTTAACCAATATTTATAACTTGGCTGTCTCTTCGCCGTTAAAATATAGCCATCTAAAGCATAGAATATGTTTGATTCATGTATACACACACAACTTATTTTCACGCTATTGAAAATGCGAGAAAATTGTTCGTATAAACATTACATGATTTACAACAGATAATACGATGTTATCTTAATTACCGTTTCTGCGAATATCGTTCGTTGCAAAAATTTATTATAAATTCATCGACTGAACTATTCGTCTTGCTAACGGTTTATTAAACAAACATTTTTAGATTTGTCCTGATAATCATAATACTGTAACTTAGTAATTAAATAGTAACTCGAACAAGCTTTCACGTAATCTTGAACTAGCGATGTGTGTAATTAAAATTGCAACTTGGCTTAGGAAATAATAATTTAACGAATCGCAATATTAAACATATTTTCTACTTTAAGAACGCACACATAAACGGATAAACGACAGCGTACAAAGACAAATTTTTTTGCCGCTTACGTTCTATATGCTTGTGCCATTTACGAACAGGATAAAATAATTCAATAAAATTTTAATCGAATAAAATATTTCAACGACTTTTGCTTTACAATGGATAGATTTGTTTTGATCGATATTTCTAGTATAGAATCTAGTATAGTATCTAGTATATATGTAAAAACAATATATTTGTTTTTCATCCTGATCGTTTACAAGATAACAATAAGGGTATACGTTCGCAACGGAATAATAGACAAATTCTCGTCTACCTGTCTTGTCAAGGGAAGTAAAGGAAATTCATGGAACGTTCACCGGGTTGGTGCGAATGGCCTGCATTGCTTGACTAAGGGGTGGGGACAAGTTCTGAGCATATATAAGCGTGGTTCGACAAGCGCGGAAGGTCATCAGTGTACAATTAACAAGTGAGAACAGTCAACGGTAAATTTAAATTAGACAGTTGAAACTACCATTTATTTTAACGTAATTCGTTCTCATTTCGATATACCAAAAAATTCATCTTCGTAAAACATATCTCTGTGAAAGTTAAAATTGTTGCTCTTTCCTCTTTGTGATAAATTGTTCTTCATTTGTTGGTGATCTGTTAAGAATCATAACATCCATTGTCAATCAGTATAAATATTTTCCTCGTGTTTATATCGTCATACGGTAATCGTTTCCGAAAGAAAATCGGCTAAAGAATGCATTTTACATATTCAGTGAACGATATTCGATACTGGAGGCTGCTGTCGGATGAAATCTCGTCCGGTGTGGTTGGAAAAGAAGCTTCACCGGGTAAGATTCATCCAATGTCCGCCTCTGTTCTTCGAGGATTATTCAGGTTTGTCGGTGAAATGTATATTCTTCTTATTAGGGGCGAAGTATTCGTCTAGTGCAACGTTGCAAAGATATCGTGACTAGATCGAAATACTCGTCCCCGGTAGAAAGATTTATCAGCTGTGAAAAAACGTGTTCGACGAGCTGCAATGTCTACCAAATCGTCCCGTTTATTTTTCTTTGGTGATCTAACTGTATGGTAAATTAAAAAACCATAAAGCTAGATCAGCAAGGCAAAATATACGAGACACAGCCTCATGAAATGTGGCTGAACGATAACTGTTTATCGAGGAATAAGGTAATCGAATCTTTTTTCCCAATATTCAAAACTCTTGCTTTGAACTCCTACACACTTGCAGTCAATCGTTTTTAGATGAAGGAATCCGGAGGAACTATTGCTGTGATGTGTCGCCGTTAAAGATTCATATCACAGCAGTAGTTACCTGGGATTCTTTCGCCTTTCTTCACCTTCACCGGAAAGCCTTACTAAGCACATGTCACGCTTCTAAACAGCACACAGAACGACGCACTTGATATTACAAGTACAGCATGGGATGAACGTGACCCTGTTTGACGGTAATACTTGATCGTCACTGGGTTATGTTTGTCCCATACGAGTACCGATTGATCATCGCTATTGCATGTTACTTACAAGCATATACCCTGCACAACGAATGTTACTAAATTGACACAGTAGTATTTTATATTAAAAATGTTACGATAACTGGAAAAGATTCTTACCTTATTAGTAAGACAGGTCTTGAAGTCTTTTTTCATGTCTACAACGGACACACGATCGTGAGGCCTTTTAGGACCACTAACACTAGAAACTACAGTTCCTAAGTCCAAAGTGACTACTTCTGAAAATATTGGATCTTGGCTTTCGTTGTCATAGTCCCTCAACATACGTTGATTGGTAAGATAATTTTCTATTACTTTAATATGTTCTTCAGGTCCTCCTATCAAAAAAATTACACACATACATAAAGTTGAAAAAAAAAAAAAAATGTACATTTAATTCTTTTTTTTTTTTTTTAATTGATATACCTGTCTGTTTTAAATATGTTAAACTTTGTTGATCAATAGGGAAAAAGCCAACTGTGGCACCATATTCAGGGCACATATTCGAGATTGTTGCACGATCTGCAATGCTCAGTTGAGTAACTCCTGGACCAAAAAATTCAACAAATTTTCCGACAACTCCCAGCTGACGAAGATTCTGCAAATACATTAACATATCTGTGTAGCAGTATCTTGATGATTTTATAAATAATAATTCAAAAGTATTGAAAAATTATCTAACCTTTGTTATTGTAAGAACAAGATCTGTTGAAGTTGCATATTGATTTAAGGCTCCTTCCAATCTATATCCCACTACTTTTGGTATTAACATTGACATCGCTTGACCTAACATAACGGCTTCAGCTTCGATTCCTCCAACGCCCCACCCAAGTACACCAAGGCCGTTAATCATAGTTGTATGGGAATCTGTTCCAACTACACTGTCAGGATACAGTAAACCATTCTTATGAATCACAACTCTGGCTAGGTATTCCAGATTTACTTGGTGTACTATTCCACTTCCCGGAGGTACAATAAACATATTTTGAAATGCTTTGGCAGCCCATTTTAAAAACATAAATCGTTCCTTGTTTCTCTCAAATTCAAGTTCCTCATTTTTTCTTAACGCATCTTTACTGGAAAAAAATAAAAATTTTATCAAAGTTATATTATCTTCATTACTCAATATAAAACTATATTATCACTGCTTTAAATATTCACACATTATCATTCGTTTTAATACCAAAGAAAACAAAAATGGATTTAGATTTGATTGTATTATGTAATCATGTTCCAGCAACTTAGAGTTATCTTTCTTGATTTGATAAATATTTTACTTTTACATTTTGATGAAATAAGATGTAACGAAGGCAATTACTTACCTCCTAACAAAATCAGCTTGTATTGAATGATCAATAACAAGATCTGATGGACAGATAGGATTTATTTTATCTGGATCAGCTCCCAGCCTTTTAACAGCATCTCTCATAGCCGCAAAATCCACAACTGCTGGTACTCCAGTGAAGTCCTATTTTAAATAAAATTTAATTCTAAGAAAAAATTTGTAATTTATAGAATTCATATTTGTTAAAATACATACCTGTAACAGTACCCTAGCTGGTTTAAAAGCCACTTCTGCTCCCTCTTCAAGAGCTTGATTATGTTCCCAGTTCAAGATATTCTCAACATCAGTTTTTGTCACTTGGAAATTATCACAATTTCTAACTGCACTTTCCAAAAGTACTCTGATAGAGAAAGGTAATCTGTCTGTAAATATTATCTAACTTAAAAATTATAATTCTTTCTTATTCAATAATATTTATCATTTTACTGGTACATACCATATTGTTTTCCAAAATTGGTAATATCAAAATATTTATATTCCTTAAGCCCAATTTTAATGGACTTCATTAAATGGTTATATGGATTATCTTCTGAAAGTAATTTCTTATATTAAAATTACATTAAATAAAAGATTGTACTTATACAAAGTTTTCAAATTGTATGACATATACATAAATTATTTTTATTTTAATTATTATGATTTATATAAAACATAATTACATTTTAATTGACGTAATTGTAAAAATTATGCTTAATTATTAAACAAAAGATTGTTTAAAAACATGGCGTATCGAATGAGAACAAGGGAATATACAATGAAATATTCATGCAATGTAGTTGTCAAATGTAACAGGTGTCATAATCATATTATGTGAAATATCACATTGTATTTTTCGTGTAAAACAAATTTTCTTGAATTTACAAGATAAAATAACAATTAATTCGAGAGAATTATGCGCTGTCATGAAAAAATAACATAGAATTATAAAATTTAAAGTATTTTTTCCGGTAATTTCTTAAATTAGCACAGTAGATGCATAATATTATGCAAATTCGATACTGTAACAAATTGAGTGATATTTTATTCTAATTACATAAAAATATTAATTTATAAAGAAATTAACGAAAACACTCTTTATCTTTGTTAATTATTACAACTCTATCTTAAAAATAATTGAAAGCAAACAAAGCAAATCCTTACACTTACCAGCCATGATTGTCACTGTACCAGTCACGTCGTCCAGTCCGCTTACGAAGGGATATGAATAAAATCTTACATATTATTACTTTATGACAAGATTATATTATATTTACTGTTTGTATTTAAATGAATTTAATAAACGTATAGAAATACTTTTCTTTACAATACCATCTAGTAACTACAATCGATAAAGAATGTACAGACCAATACGATGTATCGAATGATTCGATTAAACTTGTTGCAGAACAAATGTTTCGTCTTGCGAATGTATATAAAACTGTGTGATTATGATAATTACATTAAACTGAATTCTTTTTAACAAGTAATTGTATCAGTTATTGGTATCGAGTGTGTTTTGGAATTTAATTAAGTCTTTGAAATGGAAAAGAATTTAGAAAAAATATTAGATGACATGTAAGTTTAATAGCAGATTTCATGTTATGTCAAATATGATGTGAATCATATCAATATTTGCATTAATATAAATTTTTTACAAAACATAATATTTCCATTATCATTTAGTACTTATATCAATGTTGTTTATATTCGCAAAAGTGTAGTAAATTTAACCTTATCTAGTGTAGAAATAATGAAAGTTTGAAATAAACAAATTAAAACTGTAATATTTATTTAACGATCAAAGTTATTTAAATTTAATATTTGTTATTAGAAATAATACTGAAGGTATTATTGGTTGTGTCTTGGCTGATCATGCTGGATTATGTTTAGGAGGTATTTCTTTTTTGTAATTTCATATATATTTATCAGCAGAAACAAATAGTGGAGAAAATAAAGGTCATTTAAATATTTTTAGCAAAAGGAAATGCATCTACTGATAGTGCAGGAATAATTGCAGCTATTGCTGATCAAGTTGCAAAATTAGAACCTGCATCACCAGCTCCAATTATCTCTCTCCAAAATGATAACAGGTAGTGTTAAAAGACTTATTTTATTCTGTGCTTAGCACAATTAAAGTTAGATTAATGCGTAACATTATTAACCAATAAATTTATTAAACAATTCTGAAACTCAACATGTCTTTAAACATAAAGTCATTTTAAATTAATATTAAAAACATTATAAATTATTTTATAGGAAATGCCTTATACAACGCCAAGGTGCAATAGTAGGTGCTATTTATACGGATGTTTCTGTATAAGATAGTTCTGTTATTCAAATTAACAATATTGATTATATTTATGCTAAACTTTATTATATTTGTGTTATTTTGTTAATTATATATAAACTTTAAATAAGTAATTTTAAAGTGTTTTCATTGAGAATTTTTACTTGATTTCGATCATAACAGTATAGAAAATACATAATTATTAAATTTTGCAAGATATATAAAAGTTCTACTTTATAGCACCTTTGTAGATAATTTAGAGATACATATCAATAAAGCATCATTAAAAACACATTTAAGGTCAGTCGCTCTTTTTGTGTCTATTTCTCCTTTCATAGAATTTGTTTGTACCAAGCCTAATTAAATCATGATGCTCATATATCCAGGATATGAGTACTACCATAAACATTATTACTCCAATAATTAAGTGCAATACTTTTTCATCTGGGAAAAGGTAAGCCTGAAACAAAAATTTCAAGCTGTAATGCAATATTTTCTGTCAAATCAGAAATAATAAAAAGTTTCCTTCTTTTACATGGGATACATTGGTGACCAAGGCTGCTACTAGAAGAGAAGTAGAAAACATAGGCTTTGGCACTAATCCATGTAACGGACGATATATTGTATCTTTATATCTTTTATTGATAAGAATAGTAGAGTGCAAAATTCTTAAACTCATGTTCACACAATTTCCAAGAATGAAACCAACTGGACCAAACCAAGTAGCAAACAAGTAGGATGCACTTAGAAACACAATCGATTCATAAATCATAATTAAGTTACTCTTGTTTATAGTTGCACTATCAGCTGTTGCATTAGTGTAACATTCTGTTACTCCATTTATTCCCAAAAGTAATACAGCTAAACAATGTGCTCGCATTAAAAGTACTGGTAGATGCAAAGTTAATTTAACACCACCATATAACCATAATAGCATGCTTGAATATGATTGTCCAAACACTAAAACAACTAAACCAATGGACATAACAGCTGAACACAAATGTGTTAACACATTTACACTTTCTTGTATTTTTACCTAAAATAAATTTATTTTCAATAAATTGTAGTATATGAAAGCATGTTGAATTTTTCACTTAATACTTACAGGATTTTGATCATTCAGTGGTTTGTCTCGTTTTACCATTTGAGTAAAATAGAAATATCCACTTTCTTCTATTGGACGGAAAATAAATCTTGCTGCTAAAGAACCTAAATTATTTATGATTTCATATGTTCCCTTTAAATATAGAATTAAAATCAAATATATGTATATATAAATAAAATATTTATCATTTTATCATTAATTAAATACCTGTTCAGTAAATGTTAATACTGGCATTACTGTCATGATTAATCTTTCTCCTTCTGTTAAAACTTGTTTTAGAAATCCTTGTGTAAAAAAGCTCCATGTAAGAATAAGCAACTTTTTATCTATATATGATTCCTAAAATATAACAGTTTGTATATATAATATACAAAGGAATAAATCCTTAGTACATACTTTGTTTGCTAATTGTCCAGGTAAAAAGTCCATTATTGTTTTAAATGGAAATTCTCTTACAACATATTCATCACTACTGTCTTTCAACGACATTCTCCTCTTTAACTTACACTTGTTAATTTTCTTAATATAATAATAAAAGTATAAATAGTGACTACTAGTATAAAATATTGCTGCAACTAATTGAGCTACACCAAATGCTAATAATGCATTCTCTGGATTATGAAGTATCAATGGAACAAATGTTATAGTACGAATAGCAATCATGATAGTGTCAAGTATAATCTAAAAAAGTTCAATATTATAAATATAATACCATAGATATAGCCTCAGTATTTTTAAACCAAAATCTTACTTTCAATCTAACAAATAAAAATGCACTAGCAACCAGTTGAACAATTAAGGATGATAATTCAATTATACAAGACAAAGCAACTGCCCAAACTGCAAATGTGTAATACAATGGTAATGCTTCTGATGTTGATAAAATAAATAGCCAAATATATCCAAAGATTAGGGACATTATGAAACATGTAGGAACCCTGAAAAAATATTTACAATTGTATTTATGTAGATTTCATTTATATTATAACTAATTAATTTCAGAAACTAACGTTAGCCATAATAAATTTACAACTTGAGCCCAATTATGTTCTGCTGTATTAGTTAAACATGCTTTCATAAATGGTTCTCGAGATAGGAATAAAATCATTGATTCCAATAATAGTAGTCTCACATTTATGACTCCTAAGACAGCTTGACCCACATACCGAACAACAAAGGCATTTAAAACAAAAGTAACTCCTCTGCCTAATATCTAAAAAGAAGTCCATTGTAATTGTTTTTTATATATATATTTAAATTTCTTAGAAAAATTGAGATGATGGGAATTTTCAAATATTAATAAAAATAATAAAAATTTCTCAAATAAATGAGTAAAGAAATTATAATTATCAATAATGGTAATTCTAATTTGTATTTATAAATATGATGTAAGTTTTCTCATATATAGAAACTGATATTTCTTGATATGAGATATGCTAGTTATAATAGTTGTTATGTTGGTGTAATACCTGAAATATAATATTGAAGGAAGCATTTTCCAAGCTGCTTTTTAAAATATTTTGAGACATTTTTGTGGATGATCGAATAGAAATATAAATCTTTCGAGATTCCCGCCCAAAGGAGTGTCAATGAAATTCAAGGTTATGTGAACACTTTAACAGTACCTAAAACATCAAACCGATCATTTTTCAGAAATTTTCTTCGCGCTCTTGACTAATCGGAACATAGCAAATACAAAAGCCAAGAATTTCTTCAGACTGTATGAAACGGATTTCATGACGTAATTGCATCAATTTTCTATATATATCAGTGTATATCTAGTAATTTTCTCTCACGTATCTTCATCTATTCTTCCTAGTGGAAAACTGTTTTCAAAACAAAAGCTTTTCCTAACTTTGACAGTAGAATTTCGGCATATGTGAGATAAGGTTAGCTCTTGCTAGCAGACTACCGAGGTAAAGTCAAAGGCTGTAGCAAAAGTAAATAATGATTAACTTGTGAAGTGATGTCATTATGTAATAATGTCCACATGGTCTAATCGTTTCATGTTACTTCGTTTACACGAACAAAATATTAAATTTCTAAACTAGATATTATTTGTGATTGTTTTCGTTGATTTAGTAAATACTCTATGATAGTTAAACTATCATTTAAATGATGATTTTTGACTTACTGATTATATGAAATATTTAGTTTAGTTTTTAATTTTATTTGAAATTTTAATATGTGTATTTGACAATGTTAACACGATAAAAAAAATATTGTACTAACCAAAAATGTTACAAGAAAATAATTCATCAACCACCGCGAGCGCGAAAAACATTTTCCTTACTTCGTTAATCGTAAGTAAATTTCTGTATAATAAATAATGAAATAAACTAAATAGCATGCTTTAATTGTTAATATGATTACTCGTATGAAAATGCTTTTAGTTACATTTACTTGAAATTTATTCGATAATCATTTTATTTAAACTTACGTAAATTATTCTTCTGATTTATTGTACGATTAACGTAATCAATTTATTCAAAACGTAAGTAGCGATAAGCAGTGTCAATTTTTGTACATTCAAATATTTTAGAAATGAATTAGATCCTTCTTAAAAATGGCGTATATATTAATACTTAATTATTATTACATCGTGTACTTATGATTATTAATTAATACTTCTGTAAATAAAAATTATATTTTTAAGAAAGCACTACGCGTTTAATATCTTTAATGAATAATTACAAAATAATGACGAATAAAGGATATAAATAAAAAAAAATAAACAACTTTTAACTCTTCTGTATTACTGAGAAAAATAATGAAAAATTTACGATAGTCAGGTGCTGTCGCAGGAACTATATGCGACTTTGTATCATTTCCTTTGGATACACTTAAAACGCGATTACAAAGTCAACATGGTTTCTTAAAATCTGGTGGTTTTAATCAATTGTACAAGGGTTTGGCTCCCGCAATGATAGGATCCGCCCCATCGGGTAAATTTAAGATGAAAATTTATTCTTCGATACTAATGAAAAATAAAAGTAACATTATATTGATAAGAGCATTCTTTTCAGCTTCTCTATTTTTTATAACTTATGAAGGTATAAAAGAAGTATTTCAACCTCGAATTCCAAATCAATATCACTCAGTTATACATATGACTGCCGCGTCATTGGGAGAAATGGTAATTTATATCTCATCAATAATTTGTAAAATAATAAAAATAAGAAAGCTTAAAATATGATTATTATTTTATCATCTTATCAAATAAATCATATTTTTTTTATTCTTCTAAATAAAAAGTCAAGCTTTGCGTTATTTAAAAATTGTTTAATGTTCATAATAGGTTGCATGTCTTATTCGAGTCCCAGTAGAAGTAGTGAAACAAAGAAGACAAGCACATATAAGCGATGCACATAAATTACCATTACGAACTTTATATCGTGGTTATGGAAGTACTGTAATACGAGATTTGCCATTCGGCTTAATTCAGATGCCACTCTGGGAGTATTTTAAACTCTATTGGAAAAGACACGTGAATCGTGAATGCACGCCTCTAGAGGGTGCTATATGCGGATCGATATCAGGTAGAAAAATAAAAATAATAATTAAGCGATGAGAATGTATAAAAATTTTATTATATTTTAGATATTTTATATGAGTATTAACTTTTACAGTTGCTATATCTGCCACACTAACAACGCCTTTAGATGTTGCAAAAACTAGAATAATGCTATCAAATACGACGATAGGAAAAGATGAAATAAAAATATCCATAATGTTAACTAAAGTTTATCACGAAAATGGCATTAAAGGGTATCTGACAAACGTATTTTCAAATTATCGACTTTTGTTGATATTACAAACAATAATCGATAAAATCTATAGGTTATTTGCAGGTTTTCTTCCAAGAGTCTGTGGCTTTAGTATTAGCGGATTTATATTTTTTGGTGTTTATGATAAAGTTAGGGAAATTTGTATTTCAATTTTACCATCATAATGTTATGAAAAATATGTTTATAAATCTAAATTGTGGTTAATATCTTGTCAAATGATTCTATTATACAGTTAAAGTATAAAAAAGGTTGATAGAAGGTAAGCAATGCTCATCAATCTTTTATCAATGATACAATATATTAGCAAATACATTTAAAATATTTTTTAAAATTTATATTTCACTTATTATAACATCTTTTATTACAGATGTCGAAAAGAATCAGAATTTGAGTCACACTGAATTTGCTTATGCTATAAAAAATATAAAATGAATGATAATTGCATTTTATATTATAATTGTTATTAGGAGAATATTCCAGTTCTCTGCAGCAAATTTTGTTTTTCCATGTACATGGTTAAATATCACAATTTAGGAAACATATTTCATTCTGTAACATATTTCACTAAATGAGATCATAAAAGTTTCAAAGAAAAAAAAAGATAATAAATAAATAGAAAGCACATCAAAAGAAATATAAAATATAAAGTATATTTAAAAATAATCTTTAAGTTCAAGACATTCCCTTACATTTAAATATAATGTGTCAAGTTACAGTATACTATATATCAATTTACAATTGTGGTATTAACTTGTACAAAATAATATAAAATATAATAGATAAGAAAATTATGGTAATTTTTAATACTGATATTGTTACACTTATTGACAACAGTGTGTTCCTTTGGGCTTAGTATTTATTTCAATTGTCTCTTTAATTTTTTGTACATTATCTGGATCAGACATAAAGTCTTGTGCAATTTCATTAAATAATTCACCTAAAAGAATGGTTTAATAAATATTAAATATCATCACATTAACATAAGTATAATATTGATTCTTACCAACATTTTCTCCAGTTTTACTAGATGTTATAAAAAATTTAGCTTGGATGCTTGCAGCATATGTTTCTACAACACTTATATCAGGAGATGGAACTTCGTTATACAGCAAAATATCTTTTTTTGTAGCACAAATATATATTTTACATTCTTCTTCGATATTCCTAAGTTCCTTTATCCAAAATTTTGCTTTTTGAAATGTATTTGATTTTGTGATATCATAACAAATAACAGCAGCTTTTGCACCACGATAATATATTCTAGTCATCGCATCATATCTATAAATATATAATTTATGATACTGAACATCTTAAAATTTATAATTTTTGAAAGTCACTTACTTTTCACTGCCTGCTGTATCCCATATTCCCATGATAAGCCTCTTTCCATCGACTTGCATTTGCTTAGCTGCAAACGCAGCGCCTATAGTCTAAGGAAATTGGAACTGGGTTAAATGATTTTGTGATGCACCTCTTAGATGATTCTCAGTGGAAATCTTAATAATTTTATTTTACAATATTCCTTCCACTTCGCGGACTAAGAGAAACAAGATACCCTAAATCAGTGTAATCCCTAATACAACTCAATTTGAATTTTACAATTTACAAACAATTTAGAAATAATGATTTTTTATAATTTAATACCTCTATAGCAATATAATACAGAAATTATTTAATTTTTTCTATATATTATATTACATGATATTAAGAAAATAATTGCGAAC
>NIJG01000167.1:158369-172101 GCA_002201625.1 Euglossa dilemma
AACAGACATTAACATTGGATATTGTATTTTGAACTTATTCTTGAAGGATAAAATCTAAGTTAAATATTACTTTTTTCACTTTCTTTCCATATATTTTGATTCAAAATATACTATTTACTGAGTTTTCCTGTGAAAGGCTTAGTTACACAATTGTGCGAATACTGTTAGTCCAATGCTTTTGATACATCGTGTATAACATAACGGCACTCACTTTCTGGGCCTGCGAGGAGCGTGAATCCGCTGCAACCTCAGTCAACGAAGAGACGCCGTCTCGCGTGGGTCAACAGGTGTTCTTACCCGTGCAAAACGCGTTCACCAGCATGGGTAAGTTTCAGTCTTGTTCACGCTAACTTACCCGAAACGGACAAATTTAAGTATGTTTCTCGTATTCAACGCAAAAATATTGAAATATGTTGAGACCCGTTTCGACAGTGAAAGCAAAGAATTAAAGGTAAAATCCACGCAATAATATCTTGCGTCTTCCTTTAGGTATGCGGGATGAGACATACGAGTATGTTAGGCGCTGCGGTTATGCTATTTTGCTGACAAAATTTAAAGATTTAAATATTAAGCTTTTCATCCGATGATCTTTCTTTCTGAAAAAATTATTCGAATTCAATAATGATCAGAACTGTAATAGATGTTTCTATGATTGTATTGTTAGGCTTAAAACATTTGAAAGATTATCTATTCGCATGATTTCTCATGTGTAGTGTCTGCTTTTTAAAAGAATTTATTATATATTAATAACGTAATTTAAATTCGGTAAAAGTCTTTGCAATTATTGTTATTATTATCATTTTAAAAATATACATCGTCCTAATTTTTGGATTTTTATCGAATTTAAGCGACATTTAAAATAATAAAAGATCAATTAGAAGTAAATATTATTCTATGCGACGAAAGAACAATTTAGTTATGGCTTTATGTTTATCACGGTGAATGAACTATACTTTAAATGTCGCATACAAATGTCGAGTAGGAAATGTCACGTAATAATGTATCTTTCTGTACGCTTTGAAGTTCACAATTCGCTACTTTCTACATTATTTTGTATTGCGAAACAACGCTGCATTTAATTTTTTTATAAATAATAAACTAATCACCTTTGTAATCATTCCGTTTGTACTTTTCGTTAAAGATTGACCTAGGAAAAAATAAGAAGTAGAAATTAATCGTTCGATATACCTTTTACAAATTCAATAATATATTCTAGGTATAACGTTCAATAAAATATTTAACCTGTAATCAAGATTAGCTTCGTTGACTTGCGTAATCCAATTTTTTTTGATACTTTTAATTATCTTACAATTTGAATATCTTAGAATTTTTTCCTTTCGATTAAAAGGAAATAATACTGATTGATTTATTCTTGCTTCAGTCACGTAAGTGTTCTATCGTGTCAACGAAATGTCAGAAGGGTATCGGTTCAACGAGATCGGTATCCTGAAACAGAAGTAGCCTGATCGAATGCACCACGCGGAACCACACCGACCTCGTCGTCCTTGCAGAAGACGCGCTTGAGCGCTGTTTATAATCGATAATAGATCTAACGAATAAAAATAACGTCTGGCTGACTGTATCCTCCCACTCGCCACGTGCAATTAGATAAACTCAAACCAATGATTAGTTCAAGGGAATTGTAATAATTTCCCTTGACTTACATTACCATGCCAGTCGTGAATATCGATTTACTTGCTCGTATTATTTATCTAATAACACTAGAATTACCACGCTAGTCAAAAATCATCGAAATAAAATGAAATTGTACAATTATTAAAAAGCACACGGGCTTTGATGAAATTAATATTAACTCTTACTTAGATAGAAACTTGATCGTTCTATATATTTATTTTTTATCGTTTAATTATTTAATTAGCATTGTGAACACATACTATACTTAAATATATATTACAATTTCATAGTTTCTAGTGTTAAAGTTAAATGTTCTTGCTTTTATGTAATTTCTTTTTTCCCAAATATTCGGGTTATATCTATTTCAGTTTTTCTCTTACGTTTTTCGATGTTTATCAAATTCAGAGGAATTTTTATTTCTCTTTATATCGTTCTTTCCATATTCGGTTACATTCGCGGTTCTCCTTTCTTCCTTTCTATATTCGTTTCGACTTAACTCCTTCCTTTTACGAATATTTTCGTTCATTTCTATTTATAGCTGTTTCACGGTTCATTAAAAATCTCCCGTAATTACTTCCGTCGACCGATTTTCAAATTCGTAACATCGATTTCTCTGTTCGGAATACACCGGTGTTATTCATCGGGTGACTTAACACTTTCTACAATCTCTGCCAGCAATATCAGCGAAGTTGAATGGCTGTATCCTACGCAAAGTCGATCGAAAAAAGGAACTGTGTGTCATGTGTAAACGCGTGGCATTGACTCCTTTTCTTAGCGGCCCAGTTTTCGCAGTTTGCGTTTACTTAATAATGGGGCATGTCCACAAGCCATCTTGCGTAAGCCTCCACATGTACAGAATGAAATATTTTCCTCTGTCTCAACGGTACATCGAATCTACGAAATCGATCACTTTCTCGTTTCGTCAGAAATCTTGTGTGATATTCTGTCCTTTTTTTTCTTTCCTTCAAAAATAATACGCTTCGTTTTTCCAATTATTTTCAGATATTGCGCACGTTTCTTTCTAACGTTCCTTTTTTAAAGTATCTTTATTTTATTATTCTACTGTTAAATAAAAAAAAAAAATTATTTCACGAAAATATTTATCTTCTTTTCTTTCTTTCAGGAACCGTGTTCCTTTTTTTTTAAGTATCTTTATTTTATTATTGCACTCTTAAATTAAGAAAAAAAAAAATTATTTTGTGAAAATATTTATCTTCTTTTCTTTCTTTCAGGAACCGTGTTCCTTTTTTTTTAAGTATCTTTATTTTATTATTGCACTCTTAAATTAAGAAAAAAAAAAATTATTTTGTGAAAATATTTATCTTCTTTTCTTTCTTTCAGGAACCGTGTTCCTTTTTTTTTAAGTATCTTTATTTTATTATTGCACTGTTAAATTAAGAAAAAAAAAATTATTTCGCGGAAATATTTATCTTTTTTTCTTTCTTTCAGGAACCGTGTTGTATCTTTATTTTATTGTTCTGCTGTTAAATCAAAAAAAAAAATTATTTCGCGAAAATATTTATCTTTTCTTCTTTCTTTCAGGAACCGTGTATACCTGCAGTGTGGTAGCTGTGCTCGCTGTAAGTATCTCACACAGCCTGCTCACGCTTTCTTACGTTTCCTGCTTTTCATACATCCGGAAGTGATCGCAGGCGCATTATAATTCGTTTCTGGTGAATCGCTCGGAGAGAGATATGGTTTTTCGTCGCGGGAACCGTGGATCGATCTTCGATGCCCGAAATTCATTGGCACAGCTGTTTATCCTTGCACCGTTCCACTCGAGCGTCCTTTTTTTTTTGTCGTTACTTCGGTTACGGCTCGGATCGCTAGAAGAAATCGCACGTAAACTGCGCACTTTGCTTTCTTGCGTAAAACTCGGGAACCCGTGGTCAAAGAATATCGACCCTTTCACGAATGGAAAGTAAAGTTAATAACGTATGAATCACGTGAAACAAGAGCGATTGACACAAATTATACGGAGTTTATTTTTTTTTAAGACTTTATTTCACCTTGTAAAGAGAAACAGAGGTATTTAATCATTTATACGTTATACGACGTAATGCAACGTGAAATACTGGTTTTATCCGTGAAATTAAAGTTTGATAAATTTTGTAGTTGCAATTTTGCATTGATTATTTTTGACTAAATGAATTTCTTTCATCAGGCACTTCTTCTGACGGCGCAGGCTGGCGATATGATGCGCAAGAGTATCGTTTTCGATAAGAACACGCCAAATGTGTTCTATTGTCCGCAACAAAAACCGACTGGCTTCGAAAAGATGATCGTGAACGCGAAACCGTTGTCAAGGCTCTGCCAATTCGAGGGGAAACCGATCCCGCCCGATTACAAGAGCGATTGCTATAACGACGTGGATGAGACCGAGTATGCGTGCAAAGAGAAGTACAGAATCATGGTGAGTCATCGGTGAGGTCACAGGCCTCGAAATTTCTCACCGAATGCGGTTGAACCTCGGCAAATCTCCGGACGCGTAGAAATTGTAAAAATCAGGTCTACTCGGATGCAACGGGTTGGAACGGATCAGACGAATAAAACAGAAACGCAATACTTTATCTGAATTGTTAAGAAGGAGCTTATGCGCTTCAGCTGCATTTCATGCGTTTTACGTTAACGCGATTAAACTTTCTTGTAACGAGGTTTAATTGGAAATTGAAACAATAATTATACCAATTTCTGTGATAGTATATACATCATCGATAGAATATTCTGATATTTGTAAAATTTAGAACAGGAAAATGTAAGAAATTAATATAAAGATTGATATAAGAAATTAATTTAATTTGCGAAAGAAAATGCAAATTCCAATTGAACCTCGATGAATTACACGAAAGAAATAAGCTAAACTAAGTTTTACTAGTGATGCACGCATCATCCGACCATCATCAATGTAACACCATGTTCATCACGTGTAACGCGACTGGTGTCGGTTTTGTTTTCTTCCAGAAACGATTCAGAAACAAAGCAGAAGCAGATGAAAACATCGTGGAAGACTTCGTCAAGAAATAGATGAGAAATTGGTGCTGCACGGCCGAGCAACGCGTGCAATTTTGCAAAATGGTCATGCCGGGTCCCCTCCACTAATGCTCAAGCTTGCAACCTCCAGTCCTATAATTACAAAGCATTTTTTTTTTCCCGAAATTTAAACGGCTGATTAGATAAATTGCAGATACGATTAGTTAAAGAAAGACAAAAGTATTTAGGATATTCGCATTAACATTTAAAACGTTGTTATAACATGTGTTAGTCTTATAATTTTTATATATTCTCTTTTTATAATTTTTTCACATTGCTTTATCATTTCTTTTTATTTTCATCGTCATGAACTGATCTCGTGAAATGACACAATGAAACACGAATTGATTCGTGTTTCGTTTTTACTCAATTTCTTTTTTTTTTTTTTTTTTNATAACATTAATAAAACTAACAAACAATGGAGTTGGGTAAATTGATCATTAATTTTCCAATTATAGCTTCAACGGCTGGTTTTTCGATAACCGATTGCACACTAACTTTGCATCGTTTTTGTTGTTCTGTTTAATGGATTTGTGCACGTTTAAAGTATCCGACGAATATTTTATAATACAGAATAAATTGTAATTATGACTACAATTGAAAGTTTCTTAATTGTTCGATTAAATAAAAAGAATCTTACTTGTACTATTTTATGATTTTGATAATATAAATTTGTAACGTAATATTTCTTTAAAAATATATAACAAAATTAGGTTTATGTCTATTTATGAACAAGTATAACTGATTTAGTAACTAAAGTTATTTATTAAAGTACTGATTCATTTTTGAATTCATCATGAATTGAACCTGAAGACTACATCAAACATGTGTAAATTGTGGTAGGTAATATTTCATTCATGATGTTTGAACAAATTAAACAAAAAAAAAAATGAACTATATCGTAAACTTAAAAATTTTTAATCTCTTTTTCTATACATGTGTTAGTTTCATGAATGTATCTCTGTTTTAGATGCGACTACATCCACCAGGAAGCGATACACCATACAATGGTTCACGTTTATCGAGGTTCCTAGCTTTTGACAAAGATATATATAAAAAAAGAAATCTAATCAAAGATAGTAATTAAATTCTTGTGGCACTCTCTAGGCACGACTATTGGCAAATATTCTAATACTATCATAATAATTTTTTACATCATATTGCTTTAGCCACCTTTTTTTCTTAGCAGGGATTAATTTATTAAAAATTTAATTTCCTAATCTTTTTCTTTGGTATTCTTTTCAATTGATTTTATCACAATGATAAATTCTATGTTGTATTAATTGTAAATTGATTAATCATGTCAACTGTAAATAATTCAAGTTATTTTGTAATTCATATTTAAAAAGAAAGTATGCTTCTTATTAATTAAAATGTTTAACGTTCCTATTCATTGTAAAGTGTACAAAGCTATCTAGCATATTTATATTATATATTTGTAATATAAGCATAACAGCTTGTAAATCAAGAAAATAATATATATCAATAAATACCATTATTATCTTTGTAAATTATTACATATAAAATAAAAGATGTTTGTTATTAAATTTCTTTTTTTTTTAAGTTTATTACTTTAATCCATAATAATAGAACATTTTAAATTACTTGTGGAATAAAATTTAAGGTATACATAATTTTATTTATACAATATATTAAACAAATTAATATCGTATGTGTGATGTATCTTCTATTGACTTAATGGTTTGCAATTAAACAAATCTTTTTGTTTTAAACATAGTTAACTTAAAAAAATATAATTTTTCATATAATATCTGTTAAAAAGCGTTTTCCTCGAGTATTTTATTAAATAAAATAAGGAAAATTAAAGAAAAATATGTTACTATTCTTGTATGAGGAATTTTCATTGAAATTACTCATTACACGATAAAAACATACACAGGGTGTTCCATTTGAAGTTTTGGCTCATTTATTTCTTAAACTATAGGTTGTTTCAAAAAATGTTTCAAATGAAACCTACTCTGTGTTCATACTTCCGAGATTTCAAGGTAATCTTGTTTGTTTTAATGCAACCGTACGTTTTTTTCTTTATGTAAGCGGATATTATATTACAGCACAAAATCATTGATTTATAATACTTTGGTGTTTGAAGATCGTTTAAGATCATTTAATGATTGATCTTCTCCACGACAGGGTAAGTTTTATTTGTAACAAGCTATAGTTTAATAAGTAATTGAGTGCGAAATTTCAAGCGAGACACCTTGTATATAAATAGTATAATAGTATTAATGATTTATGAATTCGATATGAAACATTATAAAATAGTATTATCATGTTTTATTTTTAGATTAAAAATTATCGATAAATTAGTTATTCTCTTTATAAGTAAATATATCTTGAATAATAACAAAAATGCAAATTTTTAAATATTTGATATAACTCATTTGCATTTATTTATCTAATAATTTAAATTATATAATTAGTTTAACTTTTTATTTATTGCAAATGAGTTGCACATGTTTTTAATGATTTCTACAATATTTACGAACTTTTTAACATTGTAGATTTTATATATTCGAGTTTATTGGCTTTAAATGAGCCACATTACAAAAATTTCAGATACTAAAATTTACAGAATATATGATGATTGTTCGACACCAAAGTTTTTTTTATAATTTAAATTACAAGTTGTGACCTTATAAATTATTATATTTATGTATGTTATTTACATATTATATTACTGACCTAAAAAATGCATACTGTCCAGTAATAATACATATTCATTTCATGATATCATTCGAAGTTGGACAATATATAAAATACCCTTCCACAATTTATTCTGTAAACAATAACATTTTACCACAATTCTTATATGCATCATCGTAAAGTTTGATTAAAATTCGAGTCATAATGAAAATAATCAACTTGTAAATACAATCTACAGGTGAAATGGTATAAAATATGCTATATTTTTATAAATTATACAAGATATAATATTCTTATTTTATAAAGTGATGCTTATAAATTACAAGTGCTTTAAGCTTGTTTTAAACTCGACAAAAATTAATATCTTGTCAGGATATTCGATATATTCGTATAATTTAATACAAACATTGCTTTAACATGATGTAACAAAAATATATAAAAATCGATATAGACATCACAGGTCCCAAGTATCACTCTAACTTGTAAGCGGGAAGTGAAACATTCAAATGTGTCTATTATATTAAGTGTACTCAAACATCTAGTAATTATACAATTTTTTTTTTTTTTCTTTTAGGCGAAACGCACAAAATTTTAATAAGTACAAGGTGAAATGATATAAAGATAAATTCATCCAGTGGTGTACTATTTAAGATATTATAGATGGCTTCGTTATTTTTAAATAATACGTCTTTTTTAATATTTCCGTATAAATAGATTTAGAATGTTCCAAGAATTATTGTACAGATCTCTATTGTACACTGTAGGAACATCAACTTTAAAAGTATATTGTACGTGAACCAGAGATCAAAGTGTACTACACGAGTATACTCTATTCATTCTTGGATAAGATCTTTAGTTAAAATTAAAACAGCATTTTATAAAATGAGCTTTCCACCATTAGAAGCTCGAATTTGAGCCACCTGTTCAGGAGTGAGAATCAATTTGCTTCCATTTGGTAATGCTAAGGCATAATGGCTTCCAGTTTCATTCACGACTACCACCAGTTGCGTGTTACTGCTTTGAACAGGTGGTGTAGTTTTGACTGGTGTTATAGAAATCCCTCCTTGATTCATGCGCTGAATTATCTGTGGAGGGATGGTGCCTTTGTTTGGAGTCACCGTAACACTTGATGTGACCATCGGTTTTTGCTTAGTATGTGTGGTATTTCTTTTAGATGTAGTTTTTGTTTTGTCTACTTCAGTCTCAGAGTTGGATTTTTCCGTAATAATCATCTCAATTTCATCATCACTGTCACTGAGAACGATTAAAGAAGTTGTCTTCTGACCAGTGTTATCTGAAGGAGGTGTACTTGGTTTCCTTGGTTTTTGCATTCTAACAGGTGTATTGCGTTGCTGTTGAACATTCTTTGCAACTCTAGCATTTTCGGTCCGCGAATTATTTCCTCTTATGGGCATACTACTTCTTATAACTGCCCCATTAGGATGCGGATAATTTTGTCTCGACATAAAATGTCTGTTTTGTGGAGGTCTAGCTAGCGTTGTGGTAGTAGCACTAATTGGAAACGATGGATTTTGAGGCATTTCTTGAGAAATAATTCTTGAATCAGTAGTTATATATCCAGGTTGAGGTTGAGTCGCCGTTACCATGTAAGGTACATAACTAGAATGACTGACAAATTGTTGAGGGGCTATCATTTGTGGGCCTTGAGTCGGAAATGGTTGAGGAGGTAAGAAATTGGATTGTGAATTTTGAATAATGTAATTTTGCCCACCTTGTACATAATAACCCTGCTGAATTGGAGGTATGATACTTGAGACTATCGGACCAGATTGTACGATTGTATTTTGTGGAACGACGGCTGCAGAATTTGATTGCATCACATAATAATTCATCGGATTATGTTCAGTTTTGAGCATCACATAATTAGAGTTAAGATTTGTGGTGTAACTATTATCAAACTGATTCGGTGTAGAATCATAGATTGGGCCTTCATCTTTGATGTCCAACTCCGAATGCACACTTGCAACATTTTCTACTTTGCAATTAATCTCCACAGAAGGCACTATTTCTTTAACATTATTTTCTACTACAGCCTCTTGGTTCTCTACTATATTGTTCTGAGGAGAAGGTTCTGAGTTACTCGGCTTCTTTGGTTTAGATATTTGGGTTTCTTTGAGCCTGGAATTTTCTTGTTCACTGTTCGCTTTGGAAGGAGGGGTTACTTTTGATTCTGCTGCATCTTGGAAAGTGTCAATTTTCATATTTTGTAGTTTATGTTGAAAAGATTTTAATCTTCGATTGGCAGCTACAAAAATACAATTTGTATTATAATGATTTTATATCATAAATTCATTTTTCTATTTCAATACTTTATATGAATAAAAATGCATAATTTTGTGTATTCTAGTAGTAAAACGTTAATTACAATGACTTTATATCGGTATACTCACACGGACGTTTATTCTTCCTTTTGCGAGAGCTTGGTAGAATCCAATCTTGGTCTGAGTCCTCCTCCTCGTTTGTCCAATCGTCACCGTGTCTAATTTTCGGCGTAAAGTAAGAAGTGGATGAATTGGTCTGTGTGCTGGGAGCCGCGTAGACGGCCTCAACGTCGGTCCATTCCTCCAGCTCATTCTCTTCGATCTCGTCGTCTGAATAAAATTGTTCTGTGTATGAGGAAATGCCACGTGCTCGTAATACTCTTCGCGTTTGTTGTTCTGATTTTATAATGAAAAGAAATTTTTGTATCAATATGAATAAAAGTAAAATATTTTATTGTCATTTCGCTGTTTCTTATTTTTACCTTCTTCGTTTGAGTCTTCTTTCGTTTCTTCTTCAGTTCTTGCATTCTCTTGACTGATGCCTTCGTCTCCTTCAGATTGTCCTCCTTGGGCTTCGTTTGATGAACTTTCATTCTGAGATTCTTTGCATTGTTGACTGATACTTTTATCGTGTTCTGCGTAGCTAACGGATTCCTTTTCGTCCTTATTACAGGCATTTTGGGGACCAGTTGAGGATATCGTAGATTGCGGTAACGTTTGTAACGTTGTGTCTCCGGAAGTTGACAACTGATTGCCCTGCGATCCAAGAACCCACCAATTAGAGCCGAGACCCTCCCCAGATAAGTCCTGATCCTCCGCACTGCTACAACATACAGCAGTTTGTCTGCCATACACGTTCGACAAAGAAAGTTACTGAAAGAATGTGGATGAGTTCCACTTTATAGATCATGTACAGATTGTAGCAAGTTCAAGAGGTTTCAGGTAGGATGAACATTTAATTTGGGAATAATAAGCAAAAAGATTGTAAAAATCAATTGTGCATAGAAATTTATAATAATAATATATATATATTTTTTTTTTTTCTTCTATATTGTAAACATTATTATTATTATTATTATTATTCCCAAATTAAATAAGATGAGATGTGTTAGTGTTTATGATGTTGTATGATTTAATACAAAATGTATATACCCTTCTTTAAAATTGGTCCATTCCTTGTGGAGCTTTCCTCTGGCTTTTTTCGTCGAATCTCGTAGCGTTGATTCCATTTCTTCTAAAGTGGAAAGTAATTCCGTTAGTCTATCGACTAATTTTACTTCACACGGAGGAATAAACTCAGTCTAAAAGAATATAAAAATTTTTTAAAGAAATTATAAAAAAAAGATGTTAAATAAAATAAAATGATTACATACTTCACCGTCGGTATCGGTAGGTGGATTACTATTTTTTTGTGAAAAAGTAGAAATGAGATCTCTTAATGAACTAACGCTGTCAGCTACAAGTTGAAATTTTGAAATGCTGAGCTCCGAAAGCATCGTATTAAAATCTTCTGCTTCCTGCTTCCATTCATCTACTTTCTTTAGCTTCCTAAGATTATATTTGATTCCACTGTCTTCATCAAAAGAAAAATCATTCTCCATTGCTTCCTTCTGTAACATGCTTCTTAGTTCGCTCAGAGAAAGATCCTTGTCATCAGACGATTGTATTTCATTTAATTTACTTGTTTGGTCCGACTGTTCATTATCTGATTTAGGTCTTTTAGTAATCCTTCCATTCTGTCTGTAAGTTTTACAGTTTTCTTTTTCATCAGAAAAACTAGCATTATCTTCTTGTCCATGAATATTAGTTCTCGTCTCATTTAATTTTTCATCATCAGATTTCGATGTGATCGAAACTTGTTGCGTTTCTCTAACATTATGCGTGTTATCTGAACTTTTATCGCCGAGTTTCAAATTTTCTGCACTGATAATTTCGTTTAGCTTTTCATCATCTGTTTTTGAGGTATTAGATAAAGTATCAACGGTTCTATCAACAGAATCATTGCTATTTACGTGTACGTCCATTGTATCTAAATATTGATGTTTCGTTGAATTTAATTCTAATTTATTTTGTGAAACGTGTGCTAAAGATATGTCGGTATCCTCTGTACTTTTTTCTTCACCAGTTCCTGATTTCAAATCGCTCAAAATTCCACTGATTATTTCTAAATTACACTCATCATTACTATGACTACTGGAAAATCCTTTGAACATTCTTTGAGACGATCTCTTACCGGAACTAAGGTGAATAGAATTATTCGTATCGTAGCCATTTGATTTTGTACTTTTGCAGCATGTGTTATCGGATTCAGTGTTTATTTCCGAACATTTTGACGAACTTCTTGATGCTTTGACGTTGGTGGTATCTAAGTTAATGTTATTATTATTATTACCATCATTATCATCATCATCATCATCATTATTATTATTATTATTGCTATTATCGTTATTACTACAGTTGCTTGTACTACTAAAATTTGTGTCCTCGTTTATCAAGGAGCCTGTTGCACTATCGCTATTGCATTTGTAATCATTCAGATGTTTTTTATCACATTTACTTGGCTTTTTTTTTGGTCGCGGGGGTAATCCATTGCGCCATCGTCTTTTTTTCCTCCTATGCTTAATTTTCCTTTCCATTGAATCGCTTTGATCCAACACTTTGCTTTTTGGCTCTATCTTTAATTTCGGTTTGATTGGCTAATAATATTATGAATAACATTATTAAGACAATAAACAATATATCAAGGAAAAAAGTGAATAAATTGTTATTAGTAATTAGATACCTTTACTGTTGACAAAATTTTATTATCGAGACTATGTCTATAAATTCTCAAATCGCTCTTAAGAAACTGTGGAAAGTACATGTACTTTGCTCCATAGCGATCGATGCCTAGAATAGTTTCAAATTGGTCGTCCCATGGTTGCTTGGCTATTTCCTCTTGCACAGTTTTTCTAGAGTGCTAAATATTATATTTTAGTAATACAAAAAAATTATAAACTAGATTATATCTGACTTTATAGAAATAAAATCATTACTGTTTCATTCTTGAAATTTTCAATCAAAATTACGAAATCGAAATTTATTGTACACAGAAAAGGGAAAAGAAAAATTCGATTTTCATAATAAATAAGACGTTGTAAATTAATTTTTTCCCGTTTCTTTTATTTTTTCGTACCATGACTGTATCACAGACTGTTTTCAAAAGCCAGACTTTCTGTTTAAAGGTCAACTCCTCAAAGTCTTTGCCATTTAGCAGAGGAGCATCGGGAAAAACATTCCAGAATTCAGGTTCCACGCCAATAGTTTCTAGAACCTAAAATTTTTTTATTACACTCCGGATAATTGCGGTACCAAATGATGTGTATAATAGTATTTTATTTAGACGAATGATAATAGTTAGTAGACATTAAAGCAACATTACCATTATTATGGGCAAAAACGACTAACGCTTACTTTTACGGCATTTTGATGTTTACTTTCGTAAGTTTTGAACCAGCTCTTCATCTTATAAGCGAGAATGTTTGTCCAGAATTCATATGGCATTGGTGGTATTTTTCTTAACTTTGCTTTGGTCATGGGAGAACTAAAATTAACAATTTCGTTAACAGTTATAACGTTAGTTTGAGGAAGCAATAACTCTTTGTTTTATTTTTAATATCTAAATATTTAGCCGCGTACCACTTTACCTTAGCAACGACGTCATGATATTTGCCAATTGTTTAGAAGCTCTTGGTATCAAAAGCATTCGTTCCATCTCATACATAGACAAATGAGGTATATTTAACGCCTCTTTCGCCAGGTGAAGAAAATGAAATATCTGTGGAATCTAAAAACATAAAAGATAAAAATTTGATAATTATTAGAATAACGAAAATATATACCTCCCACATGTATTCCATCTCATTTTTTATTTCTTCCGGTAAAATGTTCGTTTGCTCCCACTCGAGCATCGACTGCTCCTCCTCCTCCAACTTCCGTTTTCTATTCTTCTTGGACATTTCTGTAACACAAACGAAGAAAACAAATATTTTTATCCAATTCAAAAAAATCGATCGTTGATAAATTGATTGAAAATAATTATTAAAAATTATTATTTTAATAAATAATAATATTATTTTATT
>NIJG01000167.1:172405-188003 GCA_002201625.1 Euglossa dilemma
CATTTATTTATTAATATAATTATATAACTTTAATTATTTCTTTTACGTTATAAACAGCAGCGAGAATAATTCACGTGAAACGTGAAATTGCGAATGTATCATTAATGAGATAGAATCATCTGTAATTTGAAAAATTATCCGCGTTTGTAATCACTGTCATCTGTTGTAACGTTTTTAATACAAAGTAAACAACGGTGACCTACTATCGTGTGACAAGTGTCGATGTAGTTTCATGTACGCCCCTTCTGTTGAATTACATCCTATAGATTAGGTCTGTTTCACGTGTTTCATAAAAATTTCATGATACTCGTTTTGATGTTTTACTGCCGCAGGTAATATTTACCCGATAAGGCGAACAAATGTTGCTTAACCGCGGCTACGTCAGTTTTGCAAACATTTGCACGTCGCAATCAACAAAGGAACTTCTATCATACAGATAATTGTTGTATACATTTTCCAACTATGCAACGCAGGTGAATTATTGCCATAAGATACGATTATATTAGCTATGCACAAGTGACGATGGAGCAATTGACTCGAATATAGACTTTTCTATTTCTTCCTCATTTTTATTATTTAGCATTGTTTCTTTTTAGCGTGAAAAAACCGAACAATCTTCCTTCGAGTGAAATTAATCTTCTATACGTTGGCATCTCGAAAGTTTCCTTTAGCAGAAAATATACTTAAAATTTTACGGAAATAGATCAAGATCGATTTTTATGAAAAATAAAATTTCATGGAAACGAGTGAAGAATTTTCATGAAAGAGAGATAAAAATCTTGTGAGATATTCGATAAAAACGACGTTAAAGATTTGCCATAAAAATGATTGCAAAGAATCGCATTTTTTAAAACAATTGTACGTATATAGAAGATATATTACACTATTATATTATAATTTAATTCGATTAAAGCAATTTAATTTTAAACCACGAAATATTTAATAATTACTAGTATAGAAGATTTAAATAAAGGTTAACGAGTAATCTAACTTCTTTTAGCTTTGTCATTAAAGAAGAAGAAAAGAAGTAAGACATACGAAATTCTAATTTAATGGTTTGCATTAAATATTAACAAAGAGCAAAGTTCAGCAGAAGTATACACAATTTCTTTTATCATTTTCTTTTTTATGCAGATCTGGGAGTTACGAGTTATAACAATAAGCGATCGCGTGTATTGTTGTTTAATATCGTCGAGTTGACGTGCCTTATGTAATTATGTTGGTAATGAAACATTTCTACTTACACTGACGCTTAAAAGTTGATCATTTATACGACTGAAAAAGAATTCGATCTTTCCAATTATGGCTATATATACTAATATAGAAACGCAAAAGAAAGGTTAAGTTACGATTATTATATTCATATTTAATTCAAATATTCCGATACCTTGATTCACGATATTATATTAATTATTCTATATTCAAAAAGTTACAGAAAATTAATTATCCAACAAAAATAGAAAATGCAGTATTATGACTCGCAGAAATAATTCCAATAATTTCCAATCGTAAAGTTCTACACTGGGAGAATGATTACAATGATTACAAATATAAAAGATAAGCGTGACAGTACAATGGAAAATATCCGTAGTAAACGCACTAAAGGCAAGAAATGATATGCTACGTTGTGTTCCTGTTTTATTTTCTTTCATAAAACGACAGTAAACTTTTGAGCGATAATGTAAGACAACGTGGAAAATAATTATCCTTTACGCTGAATAGTTCGTAAATGCTATTGTCACGTCCGAGACGTTCATCAAGGCGCTCGTGTTACTTCCTTTTCCTATCTTATTGAAAAATCGCGCGTCCTCGAGATCATCTTTGCAGCTCGATCTAAATAGAATTGATAACGTGTTCGTTCTTGGAATGGCCTTGTGCTTCGCTATTACGTTACCACATAAGACTTCCTTTTTCCGAGAAACGTTTGAAACAACGGATTCGAAATAAGTAAACCCTACGATTCTTTTATAAGAATGCAAAGTAATTGTATTAATTTGGAAGTAACTTTGAGGTTAAGTAAATAAGAATGTACGTATTAACACTAGATTTACGGACGTTTTTGAATACCTATCTTTATGGAGACCCGTCAGATTTACGGGTAAAGAAAGCTACGTATTTTCTTATAAAATAAGACCATGAGTTTAATTTAAAAACTATTACGATATTAACAAATTTAATATAAGTTGATTAAATCTGTTAATATTGTATAATTGAAGCAACTCACCCATCAAATTGACAACTCCCGTAAATCTAGTGTTAATAAAGACATAAAATAAATGTTCCATTTATAGAATTTTTCTTCTCGCGTTTCTTAAGAAACGTAACTTAAGAACTCGTGTTTATTCAATTTTTTATTATATCTCGAAAACTAAGAGAAAAATCATAAAAATTACTTTCGTAAGAAAAAAAGAAGAAATATAAAACTAAAATAAAAAATATTCTTAATGTTTAGATGAAAATGAATAGGACCAGAGTGAGCTGTGCTCAACTTTATTCTCCAACTAAGTCGTATGGAATAAATCTCCCTCAGGATATGATAAAACAGTCATTTAAAATTATCTGTGTCATCGCGTTCGCGCGCACTAAAGACAACAGACTACTGTTGGCACGTAAAGATCCTATGCAAGCGAGTTAAAAGGATGCCATGTTGGTGTCCACCCTCAGTCGGTTGATAGACATCCTTCACCTAATGCTTGGAAGGACCAACACATTGTACATCGCCCCTCGCCAAGTTGACATACTTTTCAGTCGATCTAATTGCGCGAAAACATCGTCTGACAAGACGAAAAGGTGGTTACCACGAAATTACATTTTTAGTATCTCGCATTTGGTAGTTACAAACGGTCCTTTTTATGAATTTGCAAAAGTGAAAATTTCATTTTCACATTCCCTGTATTTTTTTTCTTTTCTTGTGATAAATAATATTAGCACTTTTTTTTTTTTTAGATGGGAATAAAAATTTTTTTGAAGATCATGACTTAGTCTGATGTTTTATTGGGTTATATTTTACCTTACGTTACGTCATTTTTTATGAAATAAGAACAGGGTGAGTCACGGTAATTTTTAAATAATGTTTTAATAAAAAAATTTTGTATGTTTGAAACTTTTACAAAAATTCTGTAATCCCTTGGATAAAAATATTTTTTGAAACATGCAATGTTTCTTCTTCTTTTTTTTTTTTAATAGAAATATGATTTCTAACGTACAAGTTTTTTTTATGAAGATATTAAATGTATTGTAAATATATTAATTATGGTGTTAAATTATAGTTCTTTCATTTTTTTCTAAGAATTTGCCAGAGAGAGTATCGAAGACAGTACCACAAGAAGAAATAAGGTTAAAGATTTGTAAAATTTTAAATGAAGATATTCGTAGTAAGATCGATTGATTCATTAAAAATACCAATTTCTTGCGACAATGAAGCACTATGTACAGAAATCGGAAGGTCCAGGATATCGATGAAATGCCGATTAAGCTCTACTATCGAGAATATTCTGAACCAGGAGACGAAGATAGAGTGGGACCAAATGGAACCACTTATAAAGTCATCGACAAGGCAACGTTAAATTATTTGAGGAATCACGATCTCAATCTACCCTATTCCATCAATACTGTTCATCTACAAAATCCGTATAAACAGCCTCTAAGATTGGAAGGATACGCCACTCGCGAGAATTTCAGAGTTCGACCATCGTCCTTCAAGGTGATTAAATTTATATAATTATTAAAATTGGGGAAACTTCTTAAAATTCAGTATCTTCTAGTATTATACAATTATAGCATTCGCCAATAGCAATAATTATTATATTCATAAACTTCAAAGTATCAAATTTTTATATTTCTTTTTGGATTATTTTGTTATTGGAAAATTTGTTTGTTAATGCATATACATTTGTGTAAAGTATTTAAACAGAGTTAGAGTTAATAGTATTTTTTAATTTAATAATTAAATGTAGAAATTAATTCAGTAGAAATAATCACATAAGAAATAATAGTTTTTTTTTAATTTTTCCATTCATGCGAATTCAAATATTTTCAAGGCAATGTACCGATCAAAAGATACGACATTAAGATCCAGGTACAGTAAGAACGTATCGTCAAAAAAAGAAAGTTCGCTGACGCAACATTACGATCACGATGACGACAAAAACATAAGGTAACGATAGATTATAATACAATTTTCTATAGGAACATAACTGTCTAAATATATTCTTCTTTTTTTAATTTAGCAAAAGTCAAACTCAACAGTGCTTAAGCAATTTGAATTTTAGTAAAACTGTGAAACAATATTGCACAAATAGTACACTCCACGGATTACGTTACATTGGAGATTCGAACTTGTCGATTGGTGAGAGGTAATTTCTTATAATTTGAATTTATTATTTCATGTGATACACAGATATTTGAAATTAAAAATCTGTTTAAATTTATCGGTATTTTGTGAAAAATAACAATCTTTTGAATATCGAAGAATCTAACTTTCTACTATATCATTACAACAGTTGAAAAAGTAATACCTCTTTCACAGAATCTTCTGGGTAATTTCCTTTTCCCTAGCAGTCTTAACAGCATCTTATTATATTTGGTTTCTGTATAAAAAGTGGACTTCAACGCCTATCATCATCTCTCTCAGTCCGGAATCAGCGTCCCTGGACCAGTTTCCATTCCCCTCAGTCACCATTTGCAATATGAACAATGTCAGAAAAAGCGAAGCAACTCGTATAATTTCCGGGTGAGTTGTTCTTAGGTAGTTAATAAAAGATTTTAACAAAAAGAGATCACTTATAACAACAACAAAATGTTATATTTGATTTAATTATTAAAAGTAACGAATTCTTGATTTTACATTTTATTTACTTTATTAAAATATTATTTCTACTTTACATTAAGATAGAGAAATGAAATTCAATTATCTTCAATTAATCGTACAATGACAGGAACGATATACAAAAGAAGCTGTTATTAGAAGATATGTGCGATATGGAAAACAACCAATCGACTACTCATTTCAACAAGAGTACAATAACCTGGGAGAGTATCATGAATTTTTTACTCAATGTATGTAACATATAATGAAATGTGGCTTTGGTTTATGAGTTTATCACGATAACATCGGTCAATCCTATCCACGTATTTTTTAAGCCTATTTATTTCATGATGTAAATATGTAAACACACTTATAATTTTATTTTATAAACTGCACATATTAAAAATGAAAAAAGAACCGCTTCACAAATNNNAGACGATTAATAATATATTTAAAATAAGTGAAGAATCTAACGGTTAAATAATTCTGTTTATAAAATGAAAAAGTAAATTTATTTTATATTTATACTGTAAGTTTTAATACTTTTAAATTCTTAATAAGGAAATTTTATGTAATATTAATTATTTTTTAACAGACATCACAACCTTGTAAAGATATGTTGCATTTATGCAAGTGGCATGGCAATGTTACCGACTGCGAGAAGATCTTTAATCCCACTATGGCAGACGAAGGAATATGTTGCAACTTTAATTCAGTTCACAAAAAATATTTATTTTATAAAGCGTAAGTAAATTTGAATAGAAACGTTTCTTTGATATTGACATAGAAGATAAGGTTTTATTTTTTTCTATCTCCTTTCCCGTTTACCGATTATGTTTGATTAACCAAGTTTTTGATAATTTTCTATAACTTTGGAATTTATTACTTTTGGTAAGAGATTTAGTTCAATTGCATCTTTATATTTGATAGTACTTGGAGTAGTCTTTCATTTTTGCTAAACTCAATTTTGCTTTCAGACGAGATTGGCCTGACCTCAACATCACGTACCCATCCAATAGCATCGACTGGAACCCCGAAATCGGATACAAAGACGTACCGCCAGATTCCATACCGTGGAGACCCTATGGCGCAGGGCAGTATTACGGTCTGACTTTGGTTCTGGATGCAGACGCCGAGGATTATTACTGTTCATCCACTGCCAGTGTTGGTTTCAAGGTATCAAATTCCAGATTCAGATGAAACTGAACTAGATTAGATTACTGACAAATTCATCATCATAATGCTTCCAATCTGACACAATTGAAAATTAGACTTTAAGTAAATTTCAATATTTTGACTGGAAAAAGGTATTATCAATACTTGCATTAGAATGAATATTAAAATTAAACGTGTAATTAAAGTAGAATTACAAATGGAAGAAGAGATACCATACAACGATACAACAGAAGTATGTGCTCACAGATGTTACTGCATAATCCAGTTGAAACGCCAAAGATTGCCGAATTTGGATTCTCCGTGACTCCGGGTGAGGAGACTAGAGTGATCGTAACACCTCGGATATCGACCGCCAGCATGTCGATAATCTCTGTTCCCCAGAAACAGAGGAAGTGCTTCTTTACATCTGAGAGAAAGCTACGCTATTACAGAACCTACACACAGAGAAACTGCGTCCTCGAGTGTGAAGCGAATTTTACGCAGAAGATCTGTAAATGTGTCCAGTATTATATGCCTAGTAATTTTTATATTAACTTTTCCTAGTAACGTTTGAACAGATCATACTCTTTTAAAAAATAAAATGAGAAAGGGAAATTTAAATAATGTCTTTATGTAAATTAAGTCACTTAATATTTTCATTTTGATATATCATTATTCATTTAAAATTAAATGAATATTATTGTTACTGCAAAACAATGAATTTTAAATGATACATAAAAAGTTGCATGAAATGAGTTTACTTGTAATTCATACTGATTATAAATTGCATTGATCAAAATTTAATAGATTAGAAATTGTGTGAAGAACTTGTATCAATCCTTATCTCATTTTAAAATAATATACCATGTTTAATCATATGTCTTTTTTTAACAATTATATTTTTCTCTTTAGCCCCAAAATCCAGAATGTAGGCCTTAATTCTAAACCTAGATTTTAAACGTGAGATTTGACATTTGTTTTCAGAATCATCCAATACTCCTATATGCGGGAAAAAAGATACAGTATGTGCAACAGATGCTCGCAGAGCAATGGAAGTCGAACTTTATGACGACAATATTGGCATAACTTCTATAAATCTTTCTGAAACGTGAGTGGTTAATTTTGTTTACTTGAAAATTCATCCTAGACCAAAAGTTGAAGTCGAAAATATTATTTTTCAGACCTAGCTGCAACTGTTATCCAGGATGCTTCGAAATCGGTTACAGTGTAGAAATCTCGCAGAGTAAATTAATGACTAACGTCATCGTTCCTGATAACTATGTGAAGAAAAGCAAGGAATACTTCACGTAATTCTATTTTCTATATTAACTTAATTATTAGTAAAATAATAATAATTGCCACACTCATCAAATAATTTTTCTTAATCAGTAAAAACATGGCGGTGGTTCATTTATTCTTTGTCGAGTCTCAATTCACGAAGTACATGAAGAACGAATTATTTGGTTTCACAGAATTTCTTTGTAAGTAAATCTTTATTTTTTTTTTAGTCTACTGTAATTTATATTAAGGAAACTTTTAAAAACGATATTAAAATGGCGATATGTACCGAGTCAAAAGATATATAATTTAGTGATACTAAAATAGAGATTAAAGTGCTGATTTTTAGTACTAGGTGATAAAAGGCTTCTCAGTATTACCTACAGGTTTCTATCTAATCCTCTTTTGATTCATGTAGAATTGAGTGAATTCCAGTATCGATTGACCTATCTATATATTTTTTTTAAATAGAATCCCTTTATAGTAATAGCAATTTAAAATAATAATGAACGCATAGTGAATTTTTTGAGTATTCATTTTAAGTATAAACAGTTAAAAGTTTATTAATAAATTTGCTATGACAGATTTAGGTCACAATATATTTTTCACTTCATTGTGTCCTTTGTCGCCTTATAATAATTTTTTACACGGCATAACAAATATTTTCCTATATAAAAAGTTAAACGTTATCCTCATATAAAAAGTTTCCAAATCTTCTAGCATTCATTAGGGTTTGAATACAAATAATACTGAAATACTTGTAATAAAACACCATCATCCATATATTTTAATTGTGTAGCGAGAATTAATTAAAAAAAATTATAATGAAGATGTTAAAATAATAGAGAAGTAATATTTAATATTTCTTCTATATTTTTTTAATTACTAAAAAATATTAATTATCAATCAGACAATTCTATTTTACGTATTCATTTAAGGCAATGTCTAAAAATTCTATTTAATTATATGCACTATAACGCGCCTACAAATAGTAACCCTAAAATGCTTCATTGTAGTCGTTCAGAACCCTAATGAAGCCAGGTATAAGGTTAGTGAAACCTTGAAATTTTTCTAGGAAAGAATACGCTTCATAATTATAAGGAATCCAGCTATGAAAAGGTCAAGGATTTTAATTACTCAATTATTTATGTACAGCTAGCACAGGTGGTTTATTGGGTCTCTTCATGGGCTTTAGTTTCCTTTCTTTAGTGGAAATCGTCTATTTTGCAACGTTACGGCTATGGTGTCGCGTGTACAAGAACAGACACGCTACTCAAGATAATATCCTTCACGTGCAACCATTCGATTCAAGTGCTAACCTTGTTTACCCATTTGTACAGTGATTTCTTTTCATTCTTCCATTCTCAAAAGAGTTGTAATATTATAATTATGTAGAAGCATGTAAATAGACGTATGATCTATACAAAATGCGTTATTTAATTCATTAAATCGTTAAGAGAATAAAATAATAATAATAAAGTTGAATAATACGGACAGATTTTTGTCCCAAAAAGATAAAGGTGTATATAAAATTATAAGAATATAATCTTTTTCAATCCATTATATAACGGTAGTAGTGTATTACAAAAACAGCAGAGTGTGCTCGATGACAATCGAATAACTTTTGCCACATACTGTACACAGGCGACAGTATGATGATGTATGATACGTTATACGATATTTTTCGTAAGTAAAAAATATAATACGGAATATTTTTATTTTTCGATAGATACTTAAATTTTGCGAAGATTAAATTAATAGATATAAATTCTCTTTACGTCATTCATAAATAAATAATAGAATAAGTAACGTATAATAACATTCATTAAAACAATCCGATGAATTTGCAAGAAGATATATACAGTTATTCTAGAAATTATTTTTTGCTGTATGAAATTAGAGTTAATAATTTTTATGTATATCCGAATTGGTTCAAAATAGACGTATGTTGTTTGTTTTAATTGTCTAATCACATTCTAGAATAATTAGAATTTGTTAGCAATTACTTTTAAAACGTTGGAATGATATAAAAATCATTGCAATTGTACTTAAAAAATAATAATTATATTCGTGTTTTAATTTACTTATTAATTATTTCATAGTTCGCGAATTTGTACTAAATTTTGATTCAAGTATAACATGCAAAAGAAGACGAAATTAATTATACTTCTGTGTAAATTTTACTGTAATTGACTTGAAAAAATCAATTTATTACAATCTTGACAAAATTGCGATGTTAAAGTATATGCCGCATGGGACAACTTCCATACTGTATTATGAACAATTACAACCTGCCATCACAATATAATACCTAGTATACACGATAAACTAAAAATATCGGATTGCCTATAGCAGCGATAATTTAGCTGTTATTTTTATAATTTATCTACTAGCGATTTTGCAAAATGGCAATATTATTTCGAAAGATATGTACTTGTATTTTTTTTATATGACTTACCTTTACTGCGAGATTCTCAATGAAATCTTAACCATAGTTGGGTAACATTCTCAGGAATACGTTGATTCGATGACAAGATATGATGGCAACTAGAAAATTGTTCCACTACACAAACCTCAGACATTCAACCACCAAATACAATTCAATATTCTCCTCAACGCCATGTTTATTCCACTACGACACGGGCGTGACTAGATTCACTTGCCGTGTGAGATTGTCGGCTAGGGTCACGTCGTTCATCGAACTGTTTGCGCATGTGCACCAGAAACAGCGAACTTTCAAATTTTTCTCTCTATCAATCATTTGAACTTCTTATTTATTTCCATTGAATCGTTAATTCTACCGAATCTTATTTCATCCGTGGATATAAATATTTATTACGAAATCTCCCGAAGGTTTAATATAAAAATATAAATCCATGGAATTGCGATATGAAAAGAAATATACGTGAACATTTGTAAAGTTGATGAATAAAAATAAATCTTTCGATATCAAAAATATATAAAAATCATTTCGGTTTAATAAAAACAATTACTGTAACGATCATTAAAATTATCGTAGTTCAGGCGTTATTAGATTTGCACACGCATGTCTACTGAATAAAACTGACGTAAGTCTTCAAAAATGAAAATGTCCCGTGGACATCATTTATTATTATACCTAAAGTCTGATATAATCGTGCGCTAACTTTTTAATCGGTACGGTTTCCTTATCTAGGCAATAATCAATATGATACATATTACATTCAAAATTATAATTCTAGTTATATTGACAGCAGACTAATCTAAAGTGACAATCTTTTTTTCCTTTACGACTGTTCTTTCATACAAAACGGTGTTTCGCACGCGTGCACGCGGATATTTATGTACACGCGCGTTATAAGTTTCTTCACAGTGGCTTCACCACCGCGCGCTATTTTACTTCGTTATTGTTTAGCTTCATCTTGTAAAATGATTCTTTTTTTTTCCCCTCTTTCAACATCCTTCGAAACAAAAAAAGAAAAATGTTTAAACTCTTCGCTCAGTCGATAGACTCGTAGAAAAAAAAAAAAAAAAAAAAAAAAAGAAAAGAAAGAAATGTACGTATAAAAGAAAAAAAAAAGAAGAAAGAAAAAAGAACTCGCGGAAGTCGAAGCCAAAGGAAAACGAAAGATTGAAACTTAGTTTTTAAAAGAGCGCATCGCGGAATACAATTCGCTTTTCATCTATAACGTGTTACATGATAAAAGTAATCCTTTTTTTTTTCCTTTTTTTTAAACTACATCCTTCGTTTGCGGAATTCTCCAGTAACGGGCAATAAGAATACCGGGGATCGTTTATTCGTCATTTACAGTATCGGTGGAATAAAAGGTGTCCAGTATTCTTACGAGCCCGACGACGAGGAATACCGACGAATCGTCGAGGTCCTCTCCGTGAAAAGGACGAAAATAATAAATTCATCTCTCTTCGTTATAATCATCACCACCGTCATCGTTATCATCATCATCTTACAATTTTATATATAACTTTACACTCCTACTATAGTTTAGCTTATTAGAAAGTGCGTAGATTTTCAAAAATTTTTTTACAATGGCAAATGAAAAAATATCTCGATAGATACCCTGAAAATAAATTATTACGTTAAATATACAGTCTCACGTCGTTAGATTCGCGTTTACCAATGTTCCTTTTAGTTTTTCCTTGTCGTCGCGATAGAAAAATTACAAGTTACTTAAATTTTTTTCTCCTATCTTCTCGTTTTATCTCCTCGTTTTCTGTATTATCCCCCGCTTCAGAAGACTTAACAATACGACAATGAACAGATAATTTAATAGGAACGTGTTTTATTATCAAAAATTCGTATGATCAGCATTATTGCCCATACAACGTGGTGTCATGTAAAAATTAATCTATATCGCGATAGGACTGCATATTTCCTTGTTTTCATTTTTTTTTTTTTTTCTTCCTTCCATTTATCCTTCCTCTTCATTTTAATTAAGAAACTTCGTAAAATTGCACGCTATACCTAAGTTCTATTCATGATTTTCTTTCTTCCCTCTTCGCCATTTTTTTCATTGAAATTTTTTTTACGAATATGTTTCTACATTAATGCGGTATAGTCAGTACCGTATACCGTGTACTCGTACGTTTTTTTTCCCCCTTTCTTTCATTTTTTTAATTATTTCTTTTCCCTATCTTCTACCTTTCTTCGCGCTTGTTCTTTTTCTTTATTTTTTTTTTTGGCTAGACGACGAATATTGTTATCAAAAGGAGAGAAAAAAAGAACATGAACCGGAAAAAAGGAAGAGAATCGCAAAAGTTCGTTTTCTCCTTTGCGTATTCGTAGTTAACGAGGAAAGTTTTGTACAAAAAACCCTTCGTCTTTCCATCGAACACGGACGAAAAATCTGTACACGTTACAAGACTTATACAATATATACTTATACAAAGTTTTTACGTATATTCGCCTCGATACGCCTGCTTAATCCTTATCTGGACATCGACGTCACTGTGTTACCATTTATATTATAAAATACTGTTGCGAGGAGAGCCGTTCTTTTTATTTTTTTTTTTGTTCTTTTCTTGTTTTTTTTTTTTAAATCCAGATAAAGGTTAATCATCGAGTGAATGGCATGCGCAATTCATTAAGCCGTCAGTCCTTCGGAATCAAACGCGATTGCAAAAGGGTCGAACGTTTTAAGGACACTGATCGTCTTCGATGGTTTTTTTTTTTCTTTTTTTAATCGTCGAGAAATTCGTACATCTCTCTCTTCTGTCGCTTCGTATGATTCTTCAATGCGTAATTACAAAGAATTTCGGGCTACATAATGACCCTGAAACCTCGACCCTTAAAATTCCTGAACGATCAAGGAAGGATTCGATGATAATTAAATTCATTAATACGTTTCAAACGTTAACGCAGGGAAAATAATATTCGTTTCTTTCGTTAAAATTCCTTGCGATTCGAATTCGTGAGCTTATGTACAAACTGAAGAATCGAGTAGGTCGGGATATATTTTCCAACGAGGCTCAGGAAGACGCTTCCAGGCGTTTTGATTAAAATGGAAGCTCCGAATTTTCGTTTCGTTCGCAGAACATTACCTAAGGAGCGTGATAAAATTGCAAGGAGCCACGTAATCCTGAAGAAAGTACATCAGTGCTATCGCTAACAAAATAATCAATTTACGAGCGTGGAGGAGGGTTGGAGAAAAAAAAAAAAAGAAAAAAAAAAAGGAAAAAAAAAAAGAAGAAACTGGAAATGTTTATTCGTAAATGGCACTGATTAAATAGCTCATTGAATACCGTGGTTTTATGGGGTTGCTTCATAGATAGTCCCGTATCTCCTTCGATAATTTCTACGACGCAATTCCTAAAATTACTTATTCACCTAGGACTTCGTTACTTACAATCCTTACGGACCTTCCACGGCGGCAGGTCTCATTATTAACGTAGGTACAATATTATAAAAGTGCGTTAGTTCGTTCGAAAAAAAGGGCCCAAAGATCTTTTCTCGATACAAAAAGTTTCGCGAATTTCCATCGGCAATTTGGAACTGCTCAAAACAATTAGGGGATCTCGCTTGTCTGAATCTGATTCTGAAAACAAAAAAACGAAGCGATATTTTAGAAGAGAANAAAAGTGTTCAGATAAAAAGGAAATCATATTTATTTATATTATTATATCGTATTATTAACATGTTATATGAAATTATTTACGTTATTATACTTTATATGAGTTTATTATATTTATTTATATTTATATATATTTACAAACTCTGCTTTCCCTCGAAAGTACTGTTATACAGCGAAGTAATAGAGAGAAACGACGCTCATTTTCGGACACCCTGACTTACCGAGTACCCATTTACACGATTTACTATCTCCAAAACGATACGACCAAAGTGGCTATGAAGTTTTTTTTTTTTTAAATAAAACAGATAATCAAAGATCCAAGCATATCGTCTACTTATATTCGTCGGTTATTATTATTCGATCAGCTACGGTTACACAGTTTTATAAACAATAATTTTAAGAGAAATCATTGCACTGAGAAACTGAAGTGAAACGTATTCGCTAAAAGAACTAAAACTATGCCACTCAGTCTTGAGAAAAGTAAACGAAAAAAAAAAGAAAAAAAATAAATCAGAACATAGTTATTGGAAAGCGCTGAAATTGCGTTTGAAAGAAAAAGAAGGGGCGGAGGGGACGAGTGTGAATGAGAAATAAAAGATAAGAGAAAGAGAGAGTAGAGAGAAAAAGAGAAAAAAAAAGAAAGAAACGAGAAATATAAAACAGTAATAGAATGAAAAATTCAGAGAGAACACCGAAGAGAAAAGTTCTTCTAATCTAATCGAAAATACTGTAGCAGGTATTATGACCACATTAAAAGTAAATTAAACGTAATAGCATTATCTTTATTTTACAAGTTATAGCGATAAAAACAAAGTAATCCCCAATCCCAGACTTTCCTTTGCAAAATCCTCCGAACTGATCAACGATTTCATTGCAGAGGGTCGATCACTTTGTGATCACATTATTCGTTTCGATGACGTTTCTTCGTTAATACTTCAATAATCAGTTATACACTGTATAAAAGAACGATTTTGGGACATCACCGAGCCATATTGTCGTTTGTCCCCCGTATGTCTTAGGGTTGATTTATTACAATAATGATTTTTTCTTCTATTCACTTCTTTCTTTCTCATAAAAAAAAAAAAAAAAAAAAAAGGAAAATGTAGTTTGATGAAGATGTCCGAGGAACAGTGTTTCTTTGCTTCAAAATGGCGTAAGTGGCATCCTGATCATCACCGATACCACAAGTTACCGACCAGTCGGAGCTGTGGAATCGCCGTTTACTTCTTTTTTTAAGTTACAACCGAATCGATTTCTGATTCACCGCTATTTTAAGAGTTCGCAGCGACGGTGTTTAGCCGCCGCTCTTAACAAATGGGGATATAAAAATTAATTATGTATATATCGTATAGATAATCTAGCCAGCTATTTTGCCGTTACAAACTAGCAACTATTTTAGTAACTGATATCCATTATAGTTCACGGCCTTAAAATTATAAAACAGATTAGTCTGCCCGTCGATATTCACTATTATTTATTGCAGCTCCATGTGAGATAGAAGTCTTCCTCGCGTGGCATTACTTCTGTCATCATAATTTATTTTTCTTCTTTTTAATTCGTGGTCGTTGTCATTGCAATAATGCAATAATTATTTCTTACTGTGATCCCGAATGACTGGACGGAAGAGGGCTCGCTCAAATCGCGATATCATTCCGTACCACGACTTCCGTTTCAAACGTAAAGACACATGCAAAAAATGAGAGTGGTTACACCTTTTGTTCTTTTAAATGACGATTTACATGTTTCTCCGGCTTATCTTTTTGAAATTTTATCTTCTCTTATTCTTTGTTTTCCTTTTTTTGTTTGAATTAACTTTTGATTTCGATTGATAAAAAGAAATAAGACGATCGAGAGTATGTGCATGAGTTAATGTTAATTTTCGTACTTTTACTTAAGTTATATAATAAGCAAGGGCCGAGGTTCAGGCTTTTAAAATAAATTTCTTTTTTTTCTTTCTTTCAAAGTTATTGACATCTGTATTTTTAGATTAGTTTCTGAAACATTTCCTTATGCCGCTGATAAATATGCATAGCATGCATAATCCATCAGTATCAGAGCGATCGGATTACTGCCGCTTCCTGCCTAGCTAAGATCCACTCGAAGCTATCACATGTATTTTTATCATTCAGCGAGTCATGAAACCTGGATATAATTTTACGTTCGCTATAATATTTTTTATTAAATTTTGTTCAGGGTGAAGAGTATGACCCATGAAAATACAAAAAAAAAAAAGAAACAAAATTTAATTTGCAATTGGTTATTCGCAAATTAACGGAAGGAAGTAACTGCA
>NIJG01000167.1:188151-198904 GCA_002201625.1 Euglossa dilemma
GTAGATTTTTATTAATATTTCTTCTTTCGTTACTTCATTTTTTTTCTTTTAATATCGTTTTGTTATTCGTTCACAAAAGATTTTTCTTCGCTACTACAGTGGTCGGGAGAGTGTTCCGATTTTTTACGAGCCGTACTCTTCCGAGTCACGTTCTATGAAAATTACTCACTCGCGCAAACCGTCGCTGAGTCTTTCTTTTTTTGCTTTTTTTTTTTAATGATACCCTTTTTTCATTTGTTTTTTTTTTTGTTTTATTTAAGATATACCCGACTGTCACCAAATAATCCTCTCACAGAATCTGCACAGAAAGCGTGCTGCCAGCCACTCTGGAAACTTGCCTCTTGCTGAATGTTGTCCACGTTTCCCTTTACATTTTTTTTTTTTTTGTATACGCATATCGTCGCACATACGTATATCGCATTCTCAATGTTAATTAGTATTTTTTTTTTGTTTGTTTAAAAAGGTTAAAAAATTAACCCCTTTACCAGCTCCTGAAAGGTATTCTCTAGCTGAATCATTTAGGCTCTGGGAAGGTCACCTGACACTTGTAGACTTCTTCGAGCATTACCGCTTGCCCTTGACCTTGACTCACGGTAACAGGAGTCGTGGCATTCACTACGACAACCTGTTGACCTTGCTGTGCTTGTTGGGGCTGCTGCTGCTGCTGTTGCTGTTGCTGCTGATTACTCGCATTCGCTTGCTGTGCGTTACTTGGATTATTTGCATTTTGATTTCGGGCAGTTTGACCGTACTTTTCATGAATTGCACGATGACGTTTTAATGCAAAGCGATCGGAAAATCCGATTTCACATATATCACATCTATAGAACAAAGGAGAGTAATTAAAAAAAATAATTCAATTAAAAAGGTATGATAAAGTAATAACAGGTATATTCTAAATATTACCTGTGTGGCTTTTCACCAGTATGAACTTTCGCGTGATTTTTCAAATGTGTAGCTTGATTAAAGGCCGAACCACATATATTACATCTATAAGGTTTTTCACCGGTATGAATTCTTCTGTGATTCCAAAGGGTCGAATGTCTGGCGAATGTTTTTTCACACACTTCACACTGATAAGGACGTTCACCAGAATGAATTCTCTCGTGATTCTTTAAATGAGGACTTTGCGAGAACTGCATACCACAAACACTACATTTAAACGGTTTTTCACCAGTATGCACTCGTCCATGATTTTTTAGATATGCAGCTATAAATTTAAAAGCGAATATTGTGAGTGTACATTGTATTTTCCTTCAACGAGTTACTTTAATTTACATGAAACTACTTTATTCACCTTTTGCAAAAGCTAAGCCACAAACTTCACACTTGAAAGGTTTGTCCCCAGAATGAAGTCTCTTATGTGACCAAAGTGACGAATATCTGGAGAATGTTCCGTCACATACGTTACAATGAAATGGCTTCTCTGCCTGATTTTGACTGTTCTGTTTACCGCCTGTAAATAAAGAAACATCCGAATTCTTAGTTTTCCTCAAAGGGCCAGTTCTACAAAAAGATACGCTTTAAGATGATTGATTAAATGCTTTGAAGTATTCGAGACACTGGATTGTGTATGGTTCTTTGAAAAATATGCTCTTTCCTGATACATCCAAAAGAGAATTTCAATATAGAAAAAAGAAATACTAGGTTATAGCACCAATAAATTATTTTATGATGCAAAACTAATGCTTTTGACTAAATGGAACAATATTATATAATAAATCTGAACATGCGGGTTATGGAAGTTAGTGCAGAAAATAAGAAATGAAGTATGGCGTCAGATGTTTTAAATCTGATTATTTGTATATCATTATATGAATGATCAAGTATATTCAAAATATTAAAATGAGCTTCTTATAGCCTATGTTTTGAAATAAAGAAAGAATTAATGAACTATATGAACTGAAATCTAAAATAATTTTTCTGGTTTAACAATGCTAAAGATTAGTGAATCAAATTTATAAAACTGTCCCTTAGGGGAGATTTTATTCCGTGCAATGATTCTTAAATGTAAATATTGACAATGCTACCAAAAAGAAAACAAAATTGATGCAACAAATTCAAAATTTGTAATAATTTAAAAATCAGCAAATGCTGAAGACTTTTGTCTATCTACAACAAATGCATGCAAATAAAATAATGGTACTATAAATAATAAAAAAAAAAGCTTAGGTACTAAATTTTTGCAGTATTGAATATTTATTTTTTTGCCATAAATTCAGGAAATAGGCAAAACAAATAATAATAACTTATCCTAAATATTTTTACGAAAAGGCTTTATTACGGTATTTAATTTTTTCTCAAGTAATATATAAGATATAAGTAATTTTTAAATTTTAATTTATTGAAAAATTTAAGTGATACCATCCAATCGTCAATGGATGATTCTAAAATATACTATAAATCCCTTATTGTTTTTTTGCTGTAATTTTTCCGACTTACTTCCTATGATGATGCGGCCTGTTGCCTTGCAGCCGCCACACTTCGCGAGGGAACTGATTCCAGAATCTAGTTTTTCGTCGTGTTTACCTACCATACACCACCCGATGTACGATCATGACAGTAATGAAATGATAGTAGTACAGGAAAGATGATTATGGTTTAAGAAGAAAAATGTTTTCTCTTAGAATTTGTATACTCCTTAATACATATTATTTTAAACTTTACTTTACTTAAAATTGCAGTATTTTATAGCAAACATTTTTCTTCGATCAGCATGAAGCATGACGTGACAATTTCTACTTACCAATAAAAATTATTCCTGTGCCATTACATTTATGACACTTAGTAACACTGGTAACACCCCTTCGTTTCACAGGATGATGACCAGGTTTGATAGCTATAAAAATAGAATTATATTTGAAACATATATTTAGAAAGTATTAAGATATGCTATAAACTGAAATGATTATTTAAAACTTCTATACGTGTTGAAGAATAGAAATATATATATAATTATTATACGCTACAATAAAAAGTGTTATTACATAAAGTAAAAAATGATGAAACATACTCTTTTTAATTTTAGTAGGATGATGTTCACAAGGGTCCTCACTGCCACAATCTTCACATATTTGCACCTTTGGTTTTTGATGCATATTTGTCTTATGACTTTTTAGTTCTCCTGGTAATGCAAAACAAGCTCCACACACATCACAGGTATATGGTCTTTCTGGTGTAGTTGCAACAGTAACTGTTGTGGGTGTTTGTACAACAACTTGTTGTGACTGTTGCTGGAGATTACTAGGTGTTGTATTATGAATCCGTTTGTGATGATTCAGCAAACTCATGTGCCCAAAGACCAAACCACAAATGTCACATTTGAAGGTCGCATTGGTAGCAGCCGCAATACTCATCTGATTCAATAATGTGTTATAACCGACAGGTTGCACATCAAAACGATAACAACCCTTGTCGTCAGTTGTGATCGCACCGATTGTGCTCACCGCGTTTGTTTGAACCTTTTGGAGCATGTTGACATTGTAATAGAAAGGGAAGTCCGCAGTTGCTGATTGCTGCTGGGATTTATCCTCTTTCTTGTCTGTTGTAACATACATCTGCTGAGATTGTTGCTGCTGCGATTGTTGACCTTGAGCAGCTTGCTGCTGCTGTATTTGTTGTGGGTCAAACATAGCTGCTTGCTGCTGTAAATTAACATAAAACGACAATTCATTACATTGCTAAATTTACCGTATCAAGTACAGAGATAGGGAAATACAATATTACTAACTAAAAATGTATACAACAAATTAATGTAAAATAGAAAACTATTGGAACTTAAATTAATAAAATATATTATAAAATATGAAAATTAAGAATTAACTATTTTTTATTAAATAGAGAAACCTATCTCTGTTAATATTTACACAATTAATAACCTGTCGCTGATCGCCGTAGCTTGAATTGCTCTGCTCCGTCTGAGTAAAACTATTGGTTTGCTCGGTTTGAGTAAACATGGAACACTTCACTGGCTGCTCGATTGGTTGGCTCTGTTAAATGATAAATGTTGTTAGATATTACAGGGCTTATACTATTGCTTTAGAAACAGTGACATTCTATAATGCTTTGTTTCAATCAACGTGCTACACACACTGGTATACGTTATGCGTATTAAGCATCAATGAGAAGCTAATAAATACCAATGGAGAAAACTCGTTCCTTTTTTACGTCGTGCTGGTATACAAGCTGCATACCTGTTGTATTTGATCAGGACGGGTTGTGTTCAACCACACCACGTTGTTGCCATTTGATTCTAGGGCCATTGATGTGTTGCCTTTGACCCTGCACAATCAGTAGGCATTCATTAAACAGAAACAAAACAGATCCTGATATGTCTAGATAGGTATGGAACATTCTTCTTCTCTGAACAAAGCTACACCAAAGTAGAAAAGTGCAACTTTCATACATAGATCAAAAGAAAGCTTGATAGAATATGGGAAGAAATCAAAGCTCAAAGTATAACCGCGACATACGATACTCACATGTGATAGTCTACAGGGGCGCCGCGGGTTACATGTCTGGGTGCCAAACGGATGATCTTCTAGTTGCCATGACTGCGGCGCGGAATGCCGCGCAGCTGGTCACACTATTCCTGATGATCGTAATAGCTTAATAACTGATTTAAGTATTTCGTCCTATACAACATCCGAGAACAAGTTCCTCGTGTCGGTAGGGCCGTGGTCGCGGCGGAAAATCAATGGCGATCGATTTAGAGCTTTGATACACCTTCTTACTACGTTAGATCCCGCTAAAATTAACACTAGACACAACGCCGCTACAATCTTGCCCCTTGTGGATGCCGCGAAATCAGTTTTGAGTTACACGCTTGTCAACGAGCAGCGTTGACCCGCGCAGATCATGTCGTCCAAGCGCGGTGGCGGCTGCGGCGACTGGTATACGAAGCGCGGGTTTCTCGGTTGCATAAAATTGGCGGTACCTCGACGTAGAGCTCTTCTCGATTTTATTTTCGTCAGATTGGGCCACGTCGCCGCGTACCGTGGCTCAGGATAGGCCGATGCGCGAACAAGCAGACCGAGCACCGTCAACAAACTCTACGGTAGCCATTACACGCGACGAGGATAACAATGGGCGACACGAACGCGCGCTGCCCCCGATGCCTTTTTCCGAAGCGTTTTCGGGCGCCTTCCGTGAATGCAGCCAAGCGCCGCCAAGGTCAGCTCCCGGTGACGCTCCAGAGACGCTAATACCCGTTACACCGCGCGATCTCATTGGTCCATGACCTACTGTCGCTGATTCTCATTGGTCGCTATATTCTTTACGTGCAAAACTTAGAAACTATTATTTATCATTTCTTACGAGATTAAATTGCTTAAATAAAATTTATAAACCTATTTTTAACCTTTTCCGTTATTTTCAATTCTTATTATTTAAAATCACGTTTTATCGCGTGTTATTTATTAAGTGAAAACGTATTATTTTGAAATAAAATTATGTATTGGAATATCAGGAATAATAAATAATACAAAGATATCGAGTAATTAGACTTTTAATTTAATACACGAGAATATAGGATATTAATATAAATATAAAAGTGATTTTATATCAATAAAGAATGTAGTCGACGTGGAAATCTAGCTTCAGAGTTTACATTCATGAGTAATTGAACGATTCGACGTAAGATGGAGCGACTGAATTTCCGAATACGACACGCGTGTTTGAAGTTTCTATCTGCAGAACATAATCGCTCATATATTATCAACGAAAATGGTCACTGGTTTTCAACTTCAAATAAGCTTCCTGATATCTATTAATGACTTCCAGTCTCCAGCCGGTACATGGAAACATGATAAATTTATACCGAGAACTGCTTCCAAAATATCGCTACATGTATTTGGCAAGTTTCCATTACTTTTCCGATTTATATATCATCAATTTTTTATAACTAATCGAACATTGGAAAAGAAAATAATCGCTTTAAGTTCATTTCGAAATAAATATTCTTTTAATTATATAGATGTTCAACATTAAGGTATTTTCAGTTATTATCGAATTTTAATGCCATTAATGCTATTAATGCTGAAAAATTATATTTAATTAAATACGCTAGTAACGGCAATTTGAAATTGTAACATTTTCAAAAATGAAGTTCCATTTTCACATACCATTTTTACAAATGTTAAACACAGGAATAGAAAAATTAAAAATTCTTAATTAATGAAACTATTCCAATCCAATTAACTTTATTAAAAATAAAAAATTTTCTAGGTACTCATAAAGATGGCGGCGAAGTTTCTTTTTCCAATAAATCTTGAATACTCGGAGAATAATCGAATAAAAAATTCGATAATACTACACTTGTGTTTCAACAAAATTATTACGGACTCAGGAACGAATAATTATGAAGATACAACAGAGAGCTATTCTCGAGCCAGAAACTTATACTCTTCTTCCCAATGGTTTTCTCAAAACATCATTTTCATTTCAATGTATTTTTTCCGCCTCTAAATATAGTCGGCATCGTCGCTGGCTTGTGGTTGTGGTTTGCTCGTTCTTTTGAAATGGTTCCGTGTGATTCAGAAAGCAACCCTTTTACTTTAATGTCAATGATATCCCGGTCAAGCATACATGAAAATTTGCACGAGCAAAGTATGCCGGTGCAGTTGCACTTCGTATTTTAAAATTGTCCTTCGGTCTTGTCTTCCCGAAATATCGAACGGTAAATGTCTGTTTTGAAATTTCAAATATCGTAATCCACGAAATTGTGTTCATTGGCAAATGTACTGATCGTTTTCTTCGTATTCTTGCAGCCTGTTTACATACACGAGAAGCGTAATGGAGATTGCGCCGGTGGAGCCTGTTACCAGTGTCGCAGGATATTGAGAAATTCGCACGGCATCACCATTCTTGCGCAATGTCACCGAGACGATCGCTATCTCGACGGAATAGATCAGAGAAATAGATCTTCAGGAATAGACGCTTTTATGAACAATAGAGCTCAGCTTGAAACAGATTGGACACGAACGATTCCGATTTGGTATGTTTTCAAGCTGAGTATAGGTTTTTGTTTCGAGCGTTTATTCGATGCGATTTTAAAAGTTCCCTCGTACGCGCGTAATCGATATAGGTGACCCACTTTGAGATCGCTCTGTATGGAACATTTTGCTTTCAGCAAAGAGAAATTCCGGTTTCTAGAGCAAGAAAGGATGCGTTTTTTTTTCTATAGCAAAACGAAGCATCAATGTTCGCTTGATATTTCAGATCATTTCTAAAATTGTTCCCGTGCTATTTACGCGGATATAAGTACCGATGTGTATCGTTTCTTCACTCTACTGCGCTCGTTTGAATATCAAAATTTAGCGAAGAGAAATAAGCCAGATAACGCAGATTTGAAATTAGAAATTAGAATTTTTTTATATAGATCAAGTATTTTTAAAACTTTAAAGGTGTAATTAAGATAGATTATGATATTTAAAAATAAAATTCGTTATAATATTTCGTAAACATCGATCGAAATTGATCTGGCTAATTTCTTAACACTTTCGTGATTAAATTATTCTGTAAAAATATTATTGTATTAATTATACATTTTCCTGGTTTTTCAGGTTGCTCGCAAATTGTTGCACCGTACAAATCGAATTACATAAGCTGGATAAATTTTTAAGTGGCTAGTACGGCCCTGTGAATCGTAGCGCCTGTTTCAAAACGCCCCGACGCCCGACACCAGTTTCGTTCAGTCAGTTGGCGTCGCGACGCCGTCGCCAGAGGTATTCGAGAGGCACGTACGATACAACCCCCGGGTTTTCTCTGCTGCTGACACAAACGAGGATAATTGTTCAAAGAGACATTCAGTGTACGCGAACAGTGATCGTTACAATTCGATTGTCACGATTAGTTCAGCTTCGTTAAACCTAATCCGAATGGAAAAAGATCGGATTTAGGGTGTAGGAAAATTTCAGAAAACGAACAATTGACTAGAAGGTCGTGATAACGTGGAGAAGTAACGAAGAATTCGTCCCACGCGTGAAGTTTCCGGCACAGTCCTGTTCGAGATGGGATTTTTCGAAATTACAAATTGAACCGCGTCATGTAAATTGTATCAGCGCTGGGCGCAGTATCGATGAGTCGCGAGCTTCCTAACTTTGTTCCAATCGTCCCTAGGAGGAGGGATAATCGCAATCGTCTTGAACAAAGGATCAGCCATCCTTGATACAAATGACGCGTACCAAGATATCAGAGGACACGAGTGACGTGATCGTGTTCCCAATCAGAATTAAATGACGAATGAGTCTCGTGGTTCCTTCGATCAGCGAGAAACGATGGAGTAAGACTGATTGGGGAGTGGACAAAGGGATTCTTCTTAACGAAGGGTATCGAACTAGGGGGAAGTGGAAAGAGACAGCTACTGGATTTATCAGACACGATAATATCTCGTGAATTTATTCCAGTCAACGTTATATCTCGATTGTTCAAATCTTTTTAACGCTAAACAAGGAGACTATTTTTCAATATCTTGTTTGGTTAAAATTTCACGTGCATAGCTTTATCGCGAAATCCTGATATAATGACCATTTAATGGCTTAATTGGAGGAGTGACTGGTTAAAGAGGAGTCGAGGGAACGACGTGATTTAATTCCTGAACGGCTTAAAAAGGCTGAATTTCTCGAGGCAGTAAACCACGCATCGATCTTAAAAAACTCCACGCATAGGACAGAGCGAGAGCAAGAAAAGAAATTCTTTGGAAAGCATCGTGTTGCATCGTTTAAGTGAAAAAGCCGCGCTTTATTTATTCGCCGACGGTCAGTCGGCCAACAAATTGAACGTATACGATTCCTTGGCTAGAGAACGAGATTTTACCAACGGATCTGTCGTTTCAATCGTTTGCTGGAGACGTCTCTACCGAATTCTCCAACTAATTCTGTTCTTCAACGTCGATTTTAATTTTCTACACGCTTTTCGATCTGCGTACCCGCTCCGAAGTGCGTACATCGGATGTATTATTCGACAAATGAATTCCTAGGCGAGGTGCAGAAACTATTCGAATACCTGCTGCCTAAATTCGTCGACACATTCGCGGACAGTCGATCTATTTATTGCTAAGATGCAACCGGGGTCGTCGACCTGTGGTATGTCGTCCGAATAATTTTAGGTAACTACGAAATTGGAAATCAAAGAAGCTACACCAAGCTCGAAATCGGAAGATAGAAGCACGGTCAAGATCAATGAGTACTACGTACACGTGCTCGTGGCTTCTTTTTAATCACGAACATTGACCATCTATTTCCCTTTTAAAGATGTTAACAGAGAAACGACGAATCTTCGAGTGAATATTCGTTGTATACTCCCCAAGGAATGTGTTCGAAGCCAGGATTCAGAAGAATTCGTATTCTGCGTTCAAAATAGAATTCACAGCGGTGACAGATCTCTGGATTTCCCTGTGGTTTGAAGGAGTTCGTGGTTTGATTTAATAACACACCAACCGAGAGTCCAGATTATCTAACAGAGGATAGTTCTCGACAAATTGAGAGTCGTTACAGAGAAGGATTCGAGAATCTTGGAATATACCCGATTCTAAAATTTTCCAAGTGCAACTGATTAATGATCTGGCTCTCTTGGTAAACTCTACTTGGAATTTTCATTAAGATCTGCCAACTGTTCGTTTCGAATCGTCATTCATTTAAACGGATTAAAGTGTTCTCCAATAATATCGAACACATCGAAGAAAATCCGGCCGAAGAATCTCTGCTCCTAATGCCGTTTGAAGCGTATCTATCCAGTTTGATATCTAGTCAACACCCAATTTTAAGATAAAACAAAACTCGAATTATAGGGTGAAACAAGAGAAGCGTATTTATTCACAGAAATAACGGAAGCACAAAAGAAAAAGTGATGACTAACTGTGATAGTTGTAGCTGATTCCAAGAATCAAAGGAAACGAAAATCTCAAGAATACTTCATATTAGCTTGTAATCCAAACTAAGTCGAGTTAAGATTATCATAAGCGTTTATTTATTTATTTTTTTTTTCTTTTATCGACGAGAGAAGGCAAAGATGTCGAGTTCACCGGACACCCAGAAGGGTCCGCCCCCGAGGTTAAAGATTCAGCTTCCGTTACCAGGGCAATATTACCCGCAGACAGGCATGGGGTACGTGCCAACCCCGTATGGGCAGACACCCATACCGATGACACCGGTTTCCGGTCAGCCGCAGGTGATCTACTCGAACAAGGCCAGTGAGTTTGTCTTTAGCCAATTCAAGGGTATCAAGGATCTGACGAAGTCCGGGCTCAGCGTCGGAGAGAAGAGCGCGTTTTGGCTTTACGAGAAGGTCCGCGTAAAACGATTTCGTGTGTGTTTTCTATCATTGTGTTGAAATGGTTCGCACTGATATCGGTATTACGAATTTCTGCATAGGTCAGTTCCTGGAGCAAACGATGGTTCACACACATTTTCTTATTTGTTATCGTGCTTTTGTACAGTATCGGAGGCGCGATGATATTCGTGACGATCGAGGGAACCAACGAGGACGTGGTGCACGGGAATATTCGGAAGGAGAGGTGCGTGATAAGATTTCTGAATTAATTTCTTAATTCAACCCTCGTCGCATTCCTTATAGAATCGATCACCGATATTTGCCATGTGCTTTTAATATTTTTCTACGAAATATTCCGAGTTAAAATTATATCTTCCTATTCTTAATATTCTTAATATTATAATAATATTAGGTTGGTGCATATGAAATGTCGGATTTTTAAGCGAATATATAAAACTGCGTATCTTTTTTCAAAAGCTGTTTA
>NIJG01000167.1:210617-228043 GCA_002201625.1 Euglossa dilemma
TTGATTAAATCTATTAATATTGTATAATTGAAGAAATTCACCCGTCAGATTCATGGGTCCCGTAAACCTAATATTAATATTGCGATTGCTTGCAAATAAAACCCATCTTTGTTTTTTTATAGAGAATACGTGGTTTCCTTTACCCTTAAATTTCATGGGTGTCCGTAGAAATAATTATACAAAAATCGTCCGTAAACCTAATCCTGTTAGAAAGCAGAGTGATTTGCTCGATAGTGAAATTAGTTGACTAACTTTCTACGTTACCGAGGACATTTGTTAGCCGAGATTAAAAGGATCCAGTGACAGAACCACTGACGACCTTTAGTCTAGACAGAACCCAGTCTCTTGGCTACGTCTGTCATTCCATTCCGTCGTTCCCTCCAATAATTCAGGACGCTCGAGCTATTTACGAGAATCAGGAACGAAGCAACACGCGAAAAAAATCTCGCTGATTCGATTGCTCTGTAGTCTCTTTTCCTCGTTAACGAGCGGGAAGAAGGGAGTAAAAAAGGAAAAAGAATTCAATGACTGATCACAAATCTCGTGGAATCGTACAGATCACAAAAAAGTTCTTCTCTGAATCGCAACAATCCCTAATTAACCCATTTGCATCATTAAACGGAACAATCCGTACTCGATATCTGTTGCTTGCCTATTTTAAATTTATATATCACACAATTATGTAAAAGAATAAATATTTGTACTATAGTATCATAGAGAATAATGTTGTTTTAATATATGTATAATTTCTGAATCAAATATAAGTAAGAGTTCGTTTGTTACTCTTAATTTCATTGAAAGTCGGGGAAAATTCCTTTCAGAGCGATGATGCAAATAGATTAATTAATTAAAGACTCGGGTGTCGAATAAATTGAAAATTTAATATTTATCGATGTCGTAGATTAACGAAAAATAAAGTTGTCGTTATTATCGCAAATCTCGAGAAATTATACAGATCACTAACAAGTTCTTCCCTGAATCGCAACAGTCCCTAATTAATTAATTAACGACTCGCGTGTCGAATAAATTGAAAATTGAATATTTCTCGATGTCATAGATTAACGAAAAATAAAGTTGTTATTATCACAAACTTCGAGGAACCAAACGCGTTTTCCTCTGAATCGCAACAGTCCCTAATTAATTAATTAACGACTCACGTGTCGAATAAATTGAAAATTGAATATTTCTCGATGTCGTAGATTAACGAAAAATAAAGTTAACATTATTATCATAAATCTCGAGGAATCAAATTCGTTTTTCCCTGAATCGCAACAGTCCCTAATTAATTAATCAACAACTCACGTGTCGAATAAATTGAAAATTGAATATTTCTCGCTGTCATAGATTAACGAAAAATAAAGTTAACATTATTATCACAAATCTCGAGGAATCAAACGCGTTTTTCTTTGAAATGCAACAGTCCCTAATTAATTAATTAACGACTCGCGTGTCGAATAAATTGAAAATTGAATACTTCTCGATATCATAGATTAACGAAAAATAAAGTTAACATTATTATCACTGCGATTTTCTTACGCTTTAATGATTCAGCGAGATCTTGCGACCTACTTCCAAAGTAGGAAGTAGTTTATGTGGAACTTTGAATTTCAAACTTTGAATTTCAACATTCCAAGTGCAAACTCTCTAAGAGATCGATGTCTAATATTTCCCGTATTTTTTCTTACGTCCTGAAATCGTGAAAACGAACAGAGAAATTGCGATCGTGCGTCGGGAATTTTTGTCAATCGGTGCTTAAAATGTTACAGAAACCGGACAATATCGACGATCAAGGAGTTGTGCGATAACCAAGTATTGACTTCGAATTCGGAGCTTTGGAACGGACGAGCGAGAAACGAATTGATGGAATACGAGGAACATTTGTACGAGTTTTACAAACGCGGGCTGACGGATCGCGGGCAAAAAGTGTGGACTTTCTGGAACGCTGTTTTCTATTGCGGCACCATTTACACCACTATAGGTGAGTCACCCTATCGAAACACTGTAAATTCTATTTTATTTGTGTTACACAAAATTTATAGAAGCTGTTTCGTCTAACTCCGATCCTGACTTAAAATAGCTTCCGTTCGAGACATTTTTCCTTCATTTAACTTGCTCTTTCTCTTAAACAGACCCGAAGCTGAATTATTCTAAAGCTCGGAGAGCGAATTTTCGAAGATTCAATTATTCAAAAACCGTCTAAACCTTATTAGACTTAATTAATACAATCGATGCCTTTTTAATTACAATTTTTCATTCTTTGTACTTGAAATTTACCGAAAGAGATTCTGTTGGGTTACTCTTTCTCAATTTTATTTTCTCTCCGAGGAAAAAAGAGATTAATCTTATAAAAAGTGGCTTATATATTGTAATAATATAAAATAATACAATACAATATAATATAATATAATATAATACAATATAATATAATATAATATAATATTACGTGGCTTATATATTTTATAATCTCAAAAGGTATATTTTGAGCGTACACTTTCAATTTTTCAAATTTCTAAAAGATATTTCCAAGAGATACGAAGCATAGCGTTTCAAATTAAAACTAATTTATGGAACAAAAATAAATTCGACGTGTCGCATCGATCCTTAAGCTCTCTCTCTCTCTTTCTCTCTGTCGGCTGAAAGAAAAGAAAAGAAGAAATTGAATTTATAATCTGACGTATGCTTGTATCAATCGGTGAACAAGAAATTAAGCCAATTGTTTGCTTCCCGTGGAACGAAAAATATCATTTTTAATCAACGTTGCGCAACTCGCAGGGGATTGCCTTTCAATGATCGAGAAAAACTAATTCTCCATTTCACCCGAGGTACCCAAGTATTTTTACTAGCACTGACGTCATCGCAGCAGATGACGCAGCTACCCTCGCATCATTAGATCATCCAGAATGATACCTTCTTCTCGAAAACAATGGTAAATTCGGGAAAAAAACGCAGTTCGATCTTTGCTTTACGACAAGCGTTCTCGTCGATCCGGATGAAACCGTAATTTTTTTTACTCAAATCCTAGGAATGTCGGGTTTGTTTATTTTCTACCACGATTTTCCAATCTGTTATCCGTACGTGTCTCGAATGGCGAGCGAAAATGTTGCACGGTTTATTTGCAAACGACGTTGCACCGATCCTCGCCGTTCCCGTTGATAGATTACATTTCGCGAAGAAACTCCGGCAGAAACTTGGAAACGAAGCGTGAAACGTTCAGCGATGGAAAAACAACGGAGTTTCTTTATAATTAAATTTCTCGTTGTAGCAATTTTGCGTTACCGAGCTGCGCAAATTTGTTTTGAATATTAGCCGGTGAACTAATTTCGAAAGTTGCCTTAAACTGTTCAATTATGAGAAAATAATGTCGAAGGCAGATTCTTTTCGCGATTACGTTTCTTTCCATCTCAATTTTCGCATTTACTCTAGGTTTACTTATTTCTACTGACACTATTCGGATATAACGTGTTAATATTAGGTTGTCCCATAAGTTCGTTCACGATGATATTTACATTCCACGTCACAATTTATAAACTATATCGATGATTAACGTCTTTGTCAACGAAATAGAAAGAAGTCGTAGAACAAAAGAGCGACTAAATTTTTTCTTAACATTTAAAGGTTTGTTCAACGTTTAATTTTAAATGGTAAAAGTAAAAACCTGAACGAATTTATGGGACGACCTAATATAACTGAATTAAATTCGTTAATATCGCAAAATTGGAGTAACCCACGCGTCAAATCGACAGGTTAAAAATCCGATTGAACAATTCCGCGATATATCGAACGTATCACGTGTGATATAACATAAAACGATGGTTTTGAAATCTCGAAAATTCTCCCGTTAATTCGCCCGTTTAAATCGAATCTCCTCGACACCTCGATAACATTTTTATTCGGCCGATAAAACTGTGTGTAACACGCGGAACGAGGTGCATTCTACCTTGGAATTGATCTTGAATCGTAAAACGAGAGATCTAATATCCTTTGTAGAGGAAATTTCCCGTTATACTCGTGTTCACCGTCAGTGTCTCCGGCGATTTTTCGAGTTTCCGCAAAAAACTGCCAAAGGATCACGCGGGGCTGCTTATTTTTAGGGCATGAGCAACGTCATACGAACGTGGAGGAAAACAAGAGTCACGCGAGTGGAAGAGCCGAAAAGAATACGCGCGGCTACCTCGAGGATCCAAGATGGCGGGCCGCTTAATCGGAATGATCAACGCGTGAACAGTTGATTTCTGCTCAAAGGCCGGCACTCGACCCCGATACGAAATTGATTTTCCCGGGAAAGGGTCGCTGGAGTGCGCGAAACATTTTGATCATCCTTTGTGCACGCTTCTTCGATGATTGGAAAATCGTTCCGCGAAATACTCGCCGACGGAAACGGCGCCTTAGGAACCGAGATATCGTCGGTATCGATAACTTCGGTTTTTTTCTTCCGTCGCGTTCCATCCCTGTGATTAATACGTTTTTAACCCTTTGCGGTGCTATGTCAAGTGTGACTGGAAAATTATTTCAAGAGATTTACACTTGGAAATTACAAAATATAACAATATTGTAAATATAAGTGATTTTTAATCGAATTTGTTTCTTCCTTTATTTAATTAATTTAGAAACGTTAAGGGCTACTGGTAACAAAATTGAAATATAATTCGGACCGCAAAGGGTTAACGTGTATTTATATATATTATATCATATTCACCGACCATGCCAGGAAATTATTGGGTTGTTTGGTTATTGGCTTGAACCTTTTACGCCTTGGCAGAAGATTGACAGCATAGGTCAGTGCAGGAACAAATCGTCTCCTTGAAAAAGATTTGATATCGGAAAACACAAATTTTAACCTTTTGCAGTCCTATGTCTCGTGTGATACAACATTCGGAAATTGTTTCAAAAGATTTACACTTGAAAATTACAAAGTAAAACAATAGTGTAAATATAACTGATTTTTAATCGAATTTCTTTCTTCCTTTATTTATTTAAATAGCCCTATTTTTTAATCGAAATAAATTCCAAATAATAAATTCAGAAACGTTAAGTGCTACTGGTAAGAAAATTGAAATATAATTCGAACCGCAAAGGGTTAAAATTATCGGATTATCGCGTTGCACGAGTTACGTAGCCGTGAAATAGGGAAACCGAAATTGTCCCGTTGTTCTTTCGCGATTTCGAGGCACGAAATCGACGGGATGCAAATTATAAGATTGGCAGGTTTGGTCGCGGGATTGGATTTTAGATGACACGCCGGATGATGGAATGGAAATTACCCAGGGATAGACCCGGTTGTTATTTCGACGTAATGAATTAAGAGAGGTTTCATTTTCGGTGATGAAACCGTGTAGCATAATCGATGATGTGCGAGAAAATTTGAGATGACGCGTTAAGTTAACGTTGTACTTCGCGTTTCTGATTAATTCCAAACGAAAATTAGATTCCCTCGAGTTTCTTCTTCGTGCTAGATACGCATTAATTCCCCGTCGAAAGGAAATGTATTTAGAATTTATAATGCAGATTGATATGCAGATTGAAGACTAGACCTGCGAGGATATTAATTGAATTTCAACAATGAGAGATGAGATCTTTGTAAATAGGTATGTTCTACTTGAATTCTGGACCAACGCGATCTCTTCGCTGTCTGAAAACGCACCGGGTGTCCCGAGTCGAACATTTTCTGAACGAATCAAACGTGTCTGACCTTTGATTCCGTTTAATTCGACACGCTTTCATCTTAATTTCAATTTCTTTGTAAATAGGTATGTTCTACTCGAATTCTGGACCAATGCGAACTCTTCGCTGTCTGAAAACACACCGGGTGTTTAAAGTCAAACATTGTTCGACATTTAATTTCGTTTAATTTCACACACTTTTGTCTTAATTTCAATTTCTTTCCAAACTTTTTAAATTTTGATATTAACGCATATTAATGATATAACGCATTATTAACGCATATTAACGATATAACGCATTATTAACCCATATTAACGATATAACGCATTATTAACGCATATTAACGATATAACGCATTATTATCGCATATTAACGATATAACGCATTATTAACCCATATTAACGATATAACGCATTATTAACGCATATTAACGTTGATATTAACGATATAACGCATTATTGACGCATATTAACGATATAACGCATTATTAACGCATATTAACGCATATTAACGATATAACGCATTATTAACGCATATTAACGCATATTAACGATATAACGCATTATTAACGCATATTAACGTATATTAACGATATAACGCATTATTAACGCATATTAACGTTGATATTAACGCATATTAACGCATATTAACGATATAACGCATTATTAACGCATATTAACGTTGATATTAACTCATATTAACGATATAACGCATTATTAACGCATATTAACGTTGATATTAACGCAATATTTTTCCAACACACGTGTATCACGTCATATTAACGATATAACGCATTATTAACGCATATTAACGTTGATATTAACGCAATATTTTTCCAACACACGTGTATCACGTTTATCCATCTTTCTTCGTCGATTTCACTCGTTATTCATCGAATCTCAGTGGCAACTGTCGCCGATAATTTCCAGGGATCTTAACGATGTGTATTTCAAATGCAAGCTGTCTAATCGTTTTTCCGATAACGAGAATCGATTTATCAGCATCGTACGAGACCGGTGAATGTCGTGACACTTAGAAACAGGGTTGTATATCAACGCGACGAGCTATTTTACCCGTTTTCCACGTAGGCAGCGAAGTAGATTTCGATGTGCCTCCTGTGACCTACATAACCGGGCGATTTTCGATAAAGCCGCGATTATCCTTTTCACCCTCTTTTATCCATGGCTTTCGTTGAAGATGCATTCGCAGAGGACGCGGTTGTTTCTCGTGCCATTAAATTGATTTACACACGCCGGCTCGGAGATATTTACAGAATCGAGTGCCGGGGTCTTTAGGTCGTTGGCTGATGCACGGGTGAAACTCGGCGTCGATAAAACCACCACGAAGAAATAAACCGAGGGAAACTCGAACAATGCAGTTTTCCGTGGAAACTACTGGGACAGCGTTTTTGCCACGCGGGTACGCTATGTCTTCGATGGTATCTTCGGTGGCATCGACTGCAGCTGTTCGTTTACCAAGAACCAGCTCTTCTACAGCTGTGAAGAACGATGCTTTGATTTTTATGCGTCCATTAGTTTCTTCGCTTTTTTTACCTCGAATTTCGAAACGGGAAACAATGATAATGTAGTTCATCAACTTTCCTCGTCGAGAACAATTAATTTTTAATGCTAATATCTTTGGTGGTATCTTTGGTGGCATCGACTTCAGCTGGTCTTTTAATAATTTAACTACCTTACTAAGAACTTAAGAACGGCATTGTGGTTTTTTTATTATTTTTGAGTCGATTTGAAACGAGAAATAAGGACAATGTAGCTCAACAACTTTCTTTCTCGAGTATAATTAATTTTTTTAATAGTAATACCTTTGGTGACATCAACTTCCGCTGATCGTTTATCAAGAACCAGCTCTTCTACAGCTGTGAAGAACGATGCTTTGATTTTTATGCGTCGATTAGTTTCTTGGCTTTTTCTACCTCGAATTTTGAAACGGGAAACAATGAAAATGTAGTTCATCAACTTTCTTCATCGAGAACAATTAATTTTTTAATACTAATATCATTGGTGGTATCTTCGGTGGCATCGACTTCAGCTGGTCTATTAATAATTTAACTATCTTACAAAGAACTTAAGAACGGAACTGTGGTTTTTTTATTTTTATGTGTCGTTTTGAAACGGAAAAATAATGACAATGCATCTCGTCAATTTTCTTCATAGAGAATAATTAATTCCTTTAATAATAATACCTCTCGTAGCATCGACTTCAGCTGGTCTATTAATAATTTAACTATCTTACTAAGAACTTAAGAACGGCACTGTGGTTTTTTGATTTCTATGTGTCGACTTGAAACGGCAAAATAAGGACAATGCATCTCGTTAATTTTATTCATAGAGAATAATTAATTCCTTTAATAATAATATCTTCGGTGGCATCGACTTCAGCTGAACTACTCTTCTATATTTGTGAAGAACAGTATTATAAATTTGATTTTTATGCGTCGATTAGTCTCCTTACTTTTTCACCTCGAATTTCGAAACGGGGAATAAAGACAATGCAGCTTATCAATTTTCTCCATCGACAGTAATTAATTCTTTTAATACTAATATCTTTGGTGGTATCTTTGGTAGCATCGACTTCAGCTGCTCTGTTAATAATTCAACTATCTTACTAAGAACTTACTATCCTATAGTTGTGAAAAACGGCACTATGGTTTTTTGATTTTTATGGGTTGATTTGAAACGGGAAATAAGGACAATGTAACTTATCAATTTTCATCATCGAGAATAATTAATTCTGTTAATAATAATAATATCTTTAGTGGCATCGATTTCAGCTGAACCTACTCTTCTATATTTTTGGAGAACAACACTATGCTTTTGATTTTTATGAGTCCATTTGAAACGGGAAATGAGGACAATGCAGCTTATCAATTTTCTTCATCAAAAATAATTAATTCTGTTAATAATAATATCTTTAGTGGCATCGATTTCAACTAAACCTACTTTTCTATATTTTTGGAGAACAACACTATAGTTTTGAGTTTTATGAGTCGATTTGAAACAGGAAATGAGGACAATGCAGCTTATCAATTTTCTTCATCAAAAATAATTAATTCTATTAATAATAATATCTTTAGTGGCATCGACTTCAGCTGAACCTACTCTTCTATATTTCTGAATAACAATATTATAATTTTGATTTTTATGCATCGATTAATCTCCTAACTTTTTTACCTCAAACTTCGTGAATTTAAGAACCATCGTGAACAATTAACCTTTTTATTAAAATACCAAAAAAGTACTTCGGAAGAAGATACACCCATTAACTATAAATCACAGTTCCTCATGGAAAAATTGCAAGATATTTCAACGAGCAGGAGGAAACCGCTGTTCCACAATCAGCCCTTTCGATTTAACGCACAACTGCGCCGCAACCCTCGATATTTATTCAGCCAACTATGACTGCCTAACTTATTCATTCCTCGATCTCCCACGAGCCGGGTCACCTAACTACCCCGCATACATTACATCGTGGGATTCAATCTTTCCAGATCCCGGCCTCGAAGGCAGCTACAAAAACAATAATTTCCTCGCTAACACACCGAGATCTCTAAAAGCCAGGTTCATCCGTGATGTCTAACGCTTTTGATACCTCGGTGCCCCTGGAAAATACGCGGCATATCGGAATTAATAACGCACGACCTCGTTTCTTCAACAGCCACCGGTCATTAGTAGAGCTCGTTTGTTTTCCACGTGTTATTCATCCGGTGTGTCTCTGTTCGTCGCGACGCCGAAGGAAAACGCGAAAAGTAGGGAAAATTTGCGACCGCGATGACGATGGTCGCCAGAAAGAAGAAAAGCGTTACTTCGCTTCGACGAAATCCTGCCCACGCGTACTATTTCGAGACGAAGACGACCGTGTTACGTAAGTTGAAGAGAGGAGGACGTGGGTGACGCTCGTGGGAAGTCGTGGCGCCTGTGTTTTCGAAATCCTCGACGGAAGATGGTTTTTTGGGACGCACTTACGGCTGGAAGAAAAGTAGATCGTAAATCCGCCCCTAACGAGACGATTCTGCCAGTCGATTAACATTTTGACTGCCACGCCGAAATCATATGTTTCACCCAGGACGCCACGGAATTATTTTTATTATTCAAAGCATATAATGGAAAAATAATAACGAATCGATGTTAGAAGGCAATATTTTTATCAAATCGAGCGTTTCTCTTACTGGTGGTCACGGGTGACCACCGTGGCGCCTTAGTAACGGTTCGACGAAGATTACGGCACGAATTGCAAAAAGAAGGACGAGCGTACCTGGAACGAAAATTTTGCAGGGAATGTTAGAAAAAAAATTCCAAACTATTTGGGTGAAAAATTGCTAAAAATAAGACCAAGAAGGTGACCACTTATTGTCCGGATTGTATCGGTGCGCCGCATTTATGTTTGGAGTGCTTTAACAAAGTGCACCGTTAGATGCAAGATTTATTCTAACATTTTGTTATTCTTTATTGTTCTAATAAAAAATTTTAATCGTTCGATAGGGCACATTTTATTTCAATGTATCTTCTATACATCGGCCATATTCAAATACGCTAACTCTCGATTTTCATTTAGTTTTTTACAATTGTAAAAAGTTGAAAGGCTCCGGTCACCCATGACCACCATGGCGTCACGGGAGAAATCGTTGCCGGTCATATGTGACCACCATGGCAGTCAAAGGATTAACTGGTTTTTTCGCTGACTTTGACGAGCTGGAGATATCTTTTAACGTTCATAGTAAACTTTCTCCGTGTTTGTAAGTGATTTAGCTTCTGAAATATCTTTTAATCCTGTTAGGAATACTAATAGCGAAGTTTAATCCTAATTCGCGTTCGACACGAGAAGAAGCAACTTTCGTTCGATGGAATTAACAGTGTAGCTTCGTTACACCGATTGAATCTGTTATTAACTTTTATTTGCACTCGAGCGGTGACTCTCAGTCGCCATTTAATCAGATTCGAAATATCGATGTTAATTGATATATTAAATTTAAAATTACACACCGATGTGTGGAATGTCGAGATAAAATAATTTCGTGTCTTAATTTCCATAGGATTTCTTATTTATCGTTTTAAATTATCGGTGACTTTATGGTAGAAGATCTCCGAATTATTATATTTCTATAACGAAAAAATCCACCGAGAGCAAAGGGTTAAAATTACACACCGATGCGTGGAATGTCGAGATAAAATAATTTCGTGTCTTAATTTCCATAGGATTTCTAATTTACCGTTTTAAATTATCGGTGACTTTATGGTAGAAGATCTACGAATTATTATATTTCTATAACGAAAAAATCCACCGAGTGTAAAAGGTTAATTATTAACTTGCAACAGAAGTTTCTTTAAGTTCTGGAAAATTTTGTAATATTCTCTAGACTCGTTTCCAATTCGTTCAGACGTTTCTCAAATATCTCGATTACTCGTATAGAATTTCATCGAGTGTTCCTGCTTCTATGTTTATCGCATAGTCTGAGAGTTTAATGGACCGATAAACCATCGATCTACTTAAGAGCATCGTTGTTTGATCGCTGTCCTCGAAAGTATAACAATGAAAATCGTGCTGTCAGACGATCGAAGGGGAATCAAAACACCATTAATCATTTCGCATGCTGGACCCTTAAATGCAGAACTCGCGAAGAAAGACATGGAAATAGCGGTCAGATCGCTAAAGCAAACGAAGATTGATCACGCGAGACGAAATGAAACGCGTTGAGAGATGTTTCCATGTTTGTTGCATCGGCAAACACGGGGAAAATAGCGAAGAAATATTCAAGGGACCATTAAGGGTGGAATTACAAGGTGGAACGTTCCTGTTCTAACTGAATTAAATTGTCTAGCGGCCAGTGGATCGTCGCAGTCGAGCGTTGTTTCACCATTCTATTTCCAACTTGTACGACTTTATTACTCGCTCGTGATCTTCGAATGTCGCATTTCGCGAAGAATAGAAATAAATACCGCGAAGCGAGCGGCGCCAGAATGAAGACGCTGGAAAAACTCGGATATTATATTAGGTTGGTGCATATGAAGTGTCGGATTTTTTTACATGCGAACGTTTGTCTTCCTGTTTTCGTTGTACTTTTGGTTTTGGCATAACCTCGTTTATAGTCGTACTGTCCATTGCTAGAGTCACATTTCAACAAAGGAGATTTTCTCGAAAGTGTTCCCTTTTGTTATTTCATTTGAATTTTCTACCGATACGAATCTAAACGATATTCGTATAATTTTTTTGTACGAGTATAAACTTGGTAATAATGCTGCAAAAGCTGCACGCAACATAAACCAAGCGTTTGGGGAGAATACAGTTAATGATCGAAAAGTGCAGCGTTGGTTTGAAAAATTTAGGTCCGGTGATTTTTCGCTACAAAATGATCCGCGTGGGAGACCCAAAACGTCTGTGAAAAATGATGATCCGAAGGCATTGGTGGAAGCGGATCCAACTGTATCCACGAGGGAACAGGCTACCAGGATGAAAATTGACCGTACAACAATATTGCGACGTCTTTCTGAAATTAGCAAGGTGAAGAAAATGGATAAGTGGGTACCGCACGAACTAACCGAGCGAAATAAGCTGGATCGGTTGAACGTATGCTCATCGTTACTATCCCGATTTCATCGAGAGCCATTGAAATATGAAGTTTCGCAGCACCCAGCCTATTCACCGGATCTCTCGCCAACCGACTTTCATTTTTTTAAACATTTAGAACCGTTTTTACGAGCTAAACGGTATGAAAATGAAGACAGTTTGAAAAATTCGATATCAGAGTTTATCGATTCTAAAGATCAGAATTTTTTTAAGACAGGCATCTATGCTTTAAAGTCTCGTTGGGAAAAGTGTATCGAATCGAATGCAGCATATTTTGATCGAATAAACAGCTTTTGAAAAAAGATACGCAGTTTTATATATTCGCTTAAAAATCCGACATTTCATATGCACTAACCTAATAATAGATAGATCGAGTTTTGTTTCTTGAATTAAAAGCTTGGTTGATCTGATTGGAAAAGGAATTTCTTCTCCGTTCTTCTTTATTTGTAAAATTGCAGTCTTCGCTCTAATTTCAACCCTCTCGAAGTTAATTCGTCGAATATATTTCAATGCACGGATAAAGGAAGATTTAAAGATGCACGACACGGTTGCAAATTACTGTAGACTACTTCCTCGTCAACTGTATAAGCGAAATGCGTTGGTCCTTCGTGTCGGTATTCGATAGAAGAAAGGTGGTTCTTTCATTTAGCTCCCATTCATAATCTCAATCTCTTTGAAGTTCTCCACTCTGAATATACTTGAGTCTATAAAAAGGATTAGAGAGTCTCAGCACGGTTAAACTTAATGGGACTTGATGAAACGTGGAAGATATTTCATCGGTTTCCAAGAACTGCGAGATATCAAAACTGGACATCCTCTATGGGACGTTAATTTTTATATTCCTCAGAAAAATGCGAATTCTCCACTTTGGACGTACTTATATAACTGTTAAAATATAATATTTTAAAAACGAATGAAATATGTAAATTAAACAATGTAAAATATTATTTGAACGGGACTAGCGTCAACTTCGTTCTAGTCGTTTGCGTAAATGCCAAGTCAGGAAATCGCTATATCTGTGCAGCATTCTGATCATTCCATTTCCATTGGAGTTGTTCACAAAGGCGTCAGTGGCAAAAGTTTCATTCTATCGAATATAGGGAACTCCTTCTCTATCCCTAACAAGGGACGAAGCTTCCTGCCTTTAACACTATTTCTACCAAGAGGTGTCAAAAGACACCTTTCAAATTTTATATTAACATTATTCTCTAAGTTTAATCATTTCTCCAGATTTAAATTTTTCACTTTTTGTACGACAGTTGTTAAATTAATTCAGTGATATCATTTTCCTGCAGCTCGTCCTAGCTTTAAAAATTTGCATATGGTGTCAGGTGTCTTTTGACACTTTAACACTAGGTTTACGGACGTTTTGGAATATCTGTTGTTTATGGAGACCCATCAGATTTACGGGTAAAGAAAACTACGTATTTTCTTAAGAAATAAGACCATGAGTTTAATTTAAAAACAATTACGATATTAACAAACTTAATATAACTTGATTAAATCTATTAATATTGTATAATTGGAGCAATTCACTCGTCAGATTTACGGGTAAAGAAAACTACGTATTTTCTTAAAAAATAAGACTATGAGTTTAATTTAGAAACAATTACAATATTAACAAATTACAAAACATATTAAGTTTGTTAATATTACGATTTTTTTCAAATTAAACCCATCATTTGTTTTTTAACACCAGATTTACGGGACCCGTCAATTTGACGGATGGGTTGCTTCAATTATACGATAATAACAGATTTAATTAACTTATATTAAGTTTGTTAATATTGCGATTGTTTTCAAATTAAACCCATCGTTTGTTTTTTAAAGAAAATATGTGGTTTTGTTTACCCTAAATCTGACGAGTGTCTGTAGAAATATTTATACAAAAAAACTCCGAAAAACCTAGTGTTAATTGAAAATTTGAAATCCCAACAGTTTTGACAATTATTTGCATTCATACGTAAAGATGTCAAAAGACAACTTTTGGTTAAAATAGGTATACATACACAAAATCGTGATAGAAGTAGTGTTAAAGATTATTTATACTCCTTCTGGCGCGTATATCGTAGTATATTTCCCTTAAACATATCCCACTTTTACATTCCGCGGTGAAATATATCCAATTTCAGAGAAATTATCGCACTGGAAATACACGACGCGTCCTTTATTAATCGTTTGATCAACGACCTTCCTTCAAAGGTTGCGTTAAATGCCATCGCCAAACATTTAATAAGCATTCGTGCCCTCGAAGCGTCGACGTATCTATTAAACGAGCATTTGTTATCGACGCTGAAAAATATATTTACGCGGAATTATCGACACATCGATACGTTATCGAATTCGCGGTTTCGCGTTTAAATAAATCGTCCAGCGATTTCCGGCAACGCGTATTGCGAACGTGCCTCGAGTTTCGTTTGCCCTTCGATTAAACGAAATTTGTTACGCGTTTAAAACGCGACGTTTAACATTATGAAATAAAAGATCATTAATACGATTTACGAGTAATTTTAATACGGAATTTTCTTCGATGCTATACTGCGCGTTCAAGATGGCGGACAACGATAAAAATTCGTCGATGTAAGCAGCTAAGGCTGAAGATGCAGAGGTTGAAAATTAAAAATTAGAAAAAAAATTCGTCGATGTAAGCAGCTTAAGGTGAAGATGGAGAAATTGAAAATTAAAAATTAGAAAAAAAATTCGTTGATGTAAGCAACTAAAGGTGAAGATGCAGAGGTTGAAAATTAAAAATTGGAAAAAAAAATTCGTCGATGTAAGCAGCTAAAGGTGAAGATGGAGAAATTAAGAATTAAAAATTAAAAAGAAAATTCGTTGATGTAAGTAGCTAAAGGTGAAGATGTAGAAATTAAAAATTAAAAATTAGAAGAAAAATTCGTTGATATAAACAGCTATAGGTGAAAATGGAGAAATTAAAAAAAAATCGTTGATGTAAGTAGCTAAAGGTGAAGATGAAGAAATTAAAAATTAAAAGTTAAAAAAAATGTTCTTCGATATGAACAGCTAAAGGTGAAAATGGAAAAATTAAAATAAAATTCGTTGATGTAAGTAGCTAAAGGTGAAGATGGAGAAATTAAAAATTAAAAATTAGGATAAAGATTCGTTGATATAAACAGCTATAGGTGAAAATGGAGAAATTAAAAAAGAAATCGTTGATATAAGTAGATAAAGGTAAAGATAAGAAATTAAAAATTAAAAAATAGAAAAAAAAATACGTCGATGTAAACAGCTAAAGGTGAAAATGGAAAAATTAAAAAAAAAGGTATCCTTATTCCACGACGCATCATTATTGAATTTTTCGAAAATACCACAGCGACTGTTATTAATGTTCTCATTACCGCGCGAGTCCGCCATTTTAAGTAATTGATTACCGAAACGCCACGGTTCACACGCCGTCGAACCGACCCCTGTCAGGTTCCTCGAACGATGAATCAGTATTGTCAAAATCACCGGTAATTAGTCATGGCCTGTTTAATTTCGCGGACACAAAGGAACCGCAACGACGAGCGGACATTTTATTTTAAGGTTTGGTGCCGTGTATCGGTGCGTTCGCTTTGGTAACTTTCCAAAAAATATGTTTCCACGTATCATCTTTATTTTAGAGCTTTTCAGAATCCACTTAAGCCTCTCTTCACGCAGAAACCGATAGCATACGTGTTATCTAATGTCATCTTCCTTCGAGTTCATCGGATTTCTCCTATTTTCCTTCGTTCGTGACAAAAACTAACAACCAAAATGCCAAAACTCGTTAATTCAGTCATAAAAATACACTATATGCATCGATACATCGATAAAAAGGAGATATAATTGTTTTTTATTATTTTTCGTGAATTACTCGATGAATTTTCTGATGCTATATGATCTAGTATATGTGAAATGAGGTTTAACCCCTTAACATACATTTATTTCAAGGCCCTTCTTTGACTTTGGTAAGTATTTCTCTCCATTCTATGTCAAGAGATAATGTATTTTATTATTANTTCAATCGCATTAAGTGTATTTGATTTGTATGTCAAGGGGTTAATAAAGATTTCACAATTTTTTAGTGATTTTTAAAGCTTCCATCCTCTAGTTCAACTTAGCGAAATAAAATAATATTTTTCAATCGCATCAAGTGTTTTTAAGTTGTATGTCCAAGGGGTTAATAAAGATTTCTCAATAAAAATATGTTCCTTTCAGCGTACATTCTCCAGTTCAACTTGCGAAATAAAATAATATTTTTCAATCGCATCAAGTGAATTTAATTTGTATGTCAAGAGGTTAATAAAGATTTCATAATTTTTTAGTGATTTTTAAAGTTTCCATTCTCTAGTTCAACTTAGCGAAATAAAATAATATTTTTCAATCGCATCAAGTGAATTTAATTCATATGTCAAGGGGTTAATAAAGATTTCATAATCTTTTAATGATTTTTTAGAATCAAAAAGGTGTTCATCCATTTTTGAATAGCAGTGTTCATTTTTGAGAACTCGAGATCCAATTAAATCGTAAAATGGTCCCACTTGCTTGAATTTCAAAATTGTTCCACCTGCCTTCTTGTTTCATACATACGTTTTATAAATTTCCTGCTCTATGTTTAATTAAACGCATCGGTAAGACGGTTTAAAAAAAATTGACGAATTCGAATGATTGCTGTTTTGCAATCTTCCTTTGAGGTCTGTCGGAGCGAAATTTTTCAATTCCGTCGAATGGAAATTTCCGCGAACGGTTACAACTCGCGTTATCGCTAGAAATTGAAATTATTTTTTATTTTCCGCGTATTTCCGTTGTGACAAATGACGAAGAGTCGAAGCCCGGAGCAGCGTGGCGCAGAGGAACAAAAGGGAATAGCGACGTCGGTGAATTGGCGTTCTTTGAATCGCAGAAATTGTGCCCTCGCGTTTTTAGCTCGCCGGCACGGCCATGCCCGGCGAAACGAAAATATCTTAACAATTTCTCCAGCTCCCCGGGGGATATTTACGTTCATCCGAGATCTCCCCGTTGTCTCTCCCTTTTGTCCAAAACATGCCGAAACTCGACGTGGACACAAGTGTCAATTAATCGCAAGAAAATGCGAAACTGCAGCGGCAAGAAATATAAAAAGAATTCAACAAATTCTGCCGTTTATTCGAGGATGAAAGTATTAGGTTGGTGAATATGAAATGTCGGATTTTTAAGTGAATATA
>NIJG01000167.1:244101-256108 GCA_002201625.1 Euglossa dilemma
TCAAATTTAAGATAATACAACAATATATGAAATATCGAAATCAAATAATTCTACGTGTTAATTATTACACGATTCTTTATTTACTACTCAAGAAAATAATGTCAGTTTTATACCAGAAAATCTGTAAATTTCTACTCTTCTGTAGCTAAAAATTCGCCGAGTGCAAAGGGTTAATATTGCGATTCTTTTCAAATTAAACTCATCGTTTGTTTTTTAAGTGCTGAATACTCGCTGCCTATGCAGCTCGTACGGACGGCTGAGGCTGATGATCGCAGGAGACTGAATACTTTTTCGCGCAGTATGAATCTTGTTGACGGTGTATGACACATTCATAATCAGAAAATTAAACAAATCGTAAGAAGGATTATATAATCATGGAGAGGTTTCGAATAGTCTACATCGATGGCTTTCGCTGGACGCATATGTGCGCCCATAGCACTCAAACTTTTAAATACTACGCGCCACTATAGTGGCTTTCGCAGATATCATTTTTCAGGACGACGCGCCACTATAGTGGCTTTCGCGGATATCATTTTTCAGGACGACGCGCCACTATAGTGGCTTTCGTGTATGTCATCTCTCTGAACGACGCGCCACTGTATACTCAATTATATTGTTAGTTATTAAAGTGAATTAAGTGAGTTAAAGTATGTGTAATATATATTTTTTAAAAATTATGATTTAGCCATCGAATACATCATTTGAATGTTCTCGTGCGCAAAACGAAATTGCCCGTCACACTTTGCAGTGTTATATCAATTATGCGTTGTTCACGTCAAATCCTGCCGTCCAGGGAAATAGCCACACGCAGAATTCAGCCGTATCTAAAAGGTTAATATAAGTTAATTAAATCTATTAATATCGTATAATTGAAGCAACCCATCCGTCAAATTCACGGGTACCGTAAATCTGGTGTTAATAGATATTATTAGTTAGTTAATAGATATGTTTTGCTGACAGGAAGCAAATGTTCGATTATTTTCATCTGTGATTGGATCTTCATAGGAGTTTTGTTATGGGTGAGATTTAGTTAATAGATATTATTAGTTAGTTAATAGATATTGGTTAATTAGGTATTAGTTAATAGATATTTTTTGCTGACAGGAAGCAAATGTTCGATTATTTTCATCTGTGATTGGATCTTCATAGGAGTTTTGTTATGTTTTAGTTAATAGATATTATTAGTTAGTTAATAGATATTGGTTAATTAGGTATTAGTTAATAGATATTTTTTGCTAACAGGAAGCAAATGATCGATTATTTTCATCTGTGATTGGATCTTCATAGGGGTTTTGTTATGTTTTAGTTAATAGATATTATTAGTTAGTTAATAGATATTGATTAATTAGGTATTAGTTAATAGATATTTTTTGCTAACAGGAAGCAAATGTTCGATTATTTTCATCTGTCTTTGGTCTTCGTAAGGGTTTTTATTATGGGTTAGGTTTAGTTAACACTAGGTTTACGGGGTTTTTTTGTATACCTATTTCTACGGACACCCTACAGATTTAGGTTAAAGAAAACCACATATTTTCTTTAAAAAACAAACGAATAGTTTAATTAAAAAACAATCGCAATATTAACAGACTTAATATAAGTTAATTAAATCTGTTAACATCGTATAATTGAAGCAACCCATTCGTCAAATTCACGGGTCCCATAAATCTAATGTTAACCCTTTGCACTCGATGTTTTTTTCACAACAGAAGAATAAGAATTTAAAGATTTTCTACCACAAAGCGAATGATATTTCTTAGAAAAGTAAATAGAAAATCGTATAATGATTAACGCATGGAATGATTTAATTACAATGCATCGCGCACTATTACATTATCTAAAATTTAGTATATCAGTTAACACATTGCCGCACACTTTTAATTTGACGATCGTGTCTAGAAACACATTCTTTTTCTCAATTGCTTATGACTGACAGATGAAATCGAATGTAAGTTGTATGTTTGGAATTGAAAATTATCACATTTGGCCACAGATTTTCCAAAAAAAAAAACTCTCGACGACTATAACCGTCATTTGCTCATATCATTTTTACACTTCGTACTAACGCTGTTCTTTTTTTATATTAAATAAATATGCACGACGTGTATAGCCGTCGTTTGCCTAGATATCGGCTAAGATCGGACGGCTATAGCCGTCATTTGCGGCAACGTGTTAATATCGGTTTGCAAATTGTATTAAATGGTGACTGATGGTCACCTCTCGAGTGCAAAGGGTTAAATCCGCAGCAGACCGTTCCTGCCCAGCATCCTAACCACATACTCAAACGCATAGCGTGCATAACTGCCGCTGGTTCGCGTGGCGACGAAAAGTAGGCATCGTGACGTCAAGCGTCGCGAGGCAGCCCGGAGGAAAGAGCCGCATAGCGTGGCCGAGGGTGGCGGTGCGGCCGATTGCAGGTTCGGGTACCGAATAGCGGGCCGTTGAACGGGCTGCAGTGGCTGCAGGGCCGGCACCGCGACGCCTGAGCGTCGTTGGCCTGCGGGTTGCGCGCGATTCGCGTGGCGCCTTCGCTCGATACCCGCTGCGGCAAAACCATCTGGTCCCGCTGGTAGCGGCGCGAGTGGTGGGAGCAGCCTCTGTTTTATTTCTGTCTCGGTCTCCGTCTGCACCGGGGCCAGCAATCGTGCAGTTTTCGCGGCGTTCCCAAACGTCCGTCATCGCGAGCGAGCACCGTTCCACTTGGTCACCCGTGATCCGCGATGGAGGACAGCTACACGGTGCACAGGCGGCGCAAGGCCGCTGCTAGGAGGCGGGAGAAGACGCCGGACCCATCTTCTAGGAGTCAGCAGCTGGTGGAGACGTCCGAAGACGAGGAGGCAGCCAGACGCGCTAGGATGGAGCAGATGGCGGACGATGCCGAGCGAGCGGAAGTCCAGGAGAAGAAAACGAAGCTAGAAGAAGAGCCTAAAGTCGAGGAGAGGAAGAAAAGGAGTCCGACTAGCTTGGAGAAGGCTGACAAGCCCAGGATGAGTTCTCCTTTGAAAGAAGCGCAAGCACGTGAGAATGACGCCGATGACGAGGTCGCTGCGCGGTCGGTAAAGAAGGAGTTGGTTAGCAAAGCTACTGACGGAAGTCCGGTGAAGGAAGCGTCGAAAAACAGCGAGGAGAAGAGGTACCAGGATGTGATACCAAGGTCGAAGGAGATCGACGGTGACATGGATCAACCGGTTGAACCTAGGAAGGTAGAGAGACGATTAAAAAAGAAATCGAGGGAGCGGATAGAGAGACACGGTCAATCGACTGATTCCAGTGACATGGAAGAGATAGAGAAGCATCCTAGGAGAACCAAGTCTCCGGAAGGAGGTAAAATCAGAGTGAAGAAGACGGTTTCGAGGAAAATCACCAGCACCGACGGCGAGGTCAAGGAAGTGATCGAGAAACCACCGCGGGAGAAGAGATCGAGTAAACAGAAGCTAGAAGACACGGATGTGAAGCCAGAGAGAAGACAAAGGGTTCACAGTCATACCGATGACACCGACGAGGATCGGAAGATGAAGAAAAGCGAGTCTTTCCCGCGTCAAACCGGAGACGAGGTCAAGATGAAAAGATCCTCCTCCGACGTGAAGAAGCAGATCATACCTCTGAGCAACGACAGTTTGATACAGGACTTCGCTAAAGCTCAGAAGGAGTACCTGAAGAGAGAACGGAGCATACTCGATCCTGAGACACCCGACGTGTTCGAGGATGCTCAGGAAGAAACGACGCTGAGGAGGAGGAAGTTCAGCATACCTCTGAGTGAGCAGGAACAGGAAGCGATCGAAAAGTCTATGGAGAAACTGAAGGAGACTCAGAAGAAGAGATCCTGGTTCTCCTGGGTCCCGTTCCTCGGCAGACGGAAAGTAGACAAAGACTCGGAGAAGACGGAGGACCAAGAGGAACCGGTAAAGACCAAAGCAACACCGAAGCAAACTGGAATGAAACTCGACGAAGTAAAGCTAGAGAAACCTAAGACTTCCTTCCTCGACTTCCTGAGAGCTATGAAGGACGTGGTAGCTGAATTTAAGGCGTTCGTGGCGCAGAATCCCAAGGAAGCCGACATCGTGAGAAGTCTGAGGAATCGTTGCATGTCGGAGTTGATGCTGGTGATCATCTACTGCGGTCTAGGCGCGTTCGTCTTCAGGTTCACCGAGGGAGCCTTCGAAACCTTCTACAAATGCGGCGTGAAGAGGGTGAAACGGGACTTCCTGGACAGTCTGTGGAACTACAGTCATAATTTGAGAGAGGACGACTGGAAGAGCATGGCTAGACGGAAGTTGATGGAGTTCGAGGAACAGCTGCACACCGCTCACGAAGCTGGCATGCACACGTACAGCGGTCAAAGGAGCTGGACCTTCTTGAACGCCGTCGTCTATTGTCTCACCGTTATAACCACCATCGGTGAGAAAATCGGCACGATACAGAGGCGAACCAAAGACCAGGGATCGATGTGGATGAAGTGAAGCGATATGGTTGTCGTAAAACCGTTTTACGAGTTCCGTATTGATTTTCCAACTGGCAAATACAGTTGTGCCGACCATTCTCTGGTACCTGCTTGTCAAAAGCTGTGTGCGCACGCGTTTCATGGCAGCGGAACATTTTTTAAGGATTTCACAGCTTTCCTCAACGCTTGCAAACCTTGTGATCTCTTTCGAGTAGCTTGGTTCCTTGTTACCATACATGGTTTTGGTAACTTTTACCAAATACGACAATAAGTTGGATGTCTAACCGAAACTCGCTATGATTCATCTTCTATGTTCAGATTGCTAGTAATTCCCAGTGAATAACTTGCAGGTCTTAGTCAAATCCTTAGTCAAATCTAATTTTGAAGACACGCGTGTCTTCAGTTTTGTATATTTTTTTATACGAATACGAAGAGATTACTAATGATTATTACCGAGATGAAAGTCTTTTATGTTTAGATTATTCAGATTTGTTAATTAGTATCAATTCGATATTGGAACGTATAGAACTAGGTTTCAATGAACGTTAGCTTCGTTCACTCTCCAATTAATGTGGAGAAAAATAAACTTGTTATCGGAATGGGTAACGCCAGAATCTCGTTTAGAATTATATAGTTAGTCATCGTTGAGGGTCTCTTAATAGAGAAGCCGGATTATTGAAAAATCCGACTACTTTACGACAAACAACCGCCAAATTGAACCACTAAAACTTCTAAAGTTAGACCGAATGCCACCGCGTATTTAGTATCTGCCGGGTTATTTCTGTCCCATAGGAGTATAGAGGTGCAACAAGTTTAAACCTCTCTAAAAGCTCAATTCTTATAGCTATATATACACACGTAAATGACACGACAATTCGATTTGATCTAAATGATCCACGACTAACGATCTTTCACGATATTTTAGGATACGGCCACATCTCGCCTAGCACCAACACCGGAAGAGCCATCACGATAGTCTACGCTATCTTCGGGATCCCGATGTTTTTGATAATACTAGCCGATTTCGGTAAACTGTTCACTCGTGGAATCAAATTCCTCTGGGCTTTCGTGAGGAGAGTGTACTATACCGGAAGTTGCCGCAAGGTTCGTCGAACCGTACCTGTTCAGGTAAGCTGTTCTCGGAAAAACTTCGTTTGTTTTCGTTCAACCGTGCTTACGCTTTTGCCGGATCATCCAAACAAACTTCGATGAAACAGGAGGTGATGAAAGGCGTGCAACTGGTTTACGACCTAGCAACGTTCAAGAGGCCCTCTCAGATAAACCCAGAGGACATCGAGGAAATGCAGAAGCAAGCGCAACAATCGCAAACAGTGCTGAATATCGACGGAAACGCGCCTGACACACCGGGAACACCTGCCATGTCAGCGTTCGCTATCGACGACGAGTTTAATCTACCAATCTCCGTGGCCATCTTCATCCTGCTCGGTTACATTTTCATAGGCGCCACGCTGTTCTGTCTGTCCGAGGGCTGGGGCTTCTTCGAGAGCTTCTACTTCGTCTTCATCTCCATGAGCACTATTGGCTTCGGCGATTACGTGCCAAAGGTGACAATTCTTTTCCTCATCGCCGCCATGTTCTAACGTCATTTTATATTTTGCATCATGCTCCGATCATTTCTGCTCCCCTAGATGACCAGATTTCTTGCCAGAGTAATTCCAAGAGACACGTTCGTTGGAATATTTCCTAGCTGCATTTCAGGATGTTAGATCATTTTTACAAGCATCTTCTTCTCGCTCTTTTACTCGATCCTGTAACATTTCGGGATTGTTTATTTTTGCTCGAACCAAGAGTATTCCAATTTTATAACGCATAAGTAAGAGAGTTTGTTTTGTTCGGTTTTTTCTTTTTTACGCAATCTCCTATGCAAACTAAATTTACAAGTCCGAGGCTGTTTAGTTGGAACGTTTCTCTTAGAAGTACGTTCTCCGATTTTCATTTGCAATTAGCGTTTGCTTTGTATCTGATGGAATGTTCCCTATACCCAAAACTCTTCTTCAGTGAGCTATGTCAATGACGTATGATTAACTTGTTTTCTTGCTTCTTCCTTTCACGGTGGCGTTCAGATGGTAAGCTTTGAAAATCAGAAAGTTCATCAACAAACAGACAAACAAAAAAAATATAGAGCAAAAAAAAAAAAAATAAACAAACAAAAAAAATGTACATCACCGTATATACACTATTTCGTACGTGCTTTTCGCATAAGTCTCACTTCAGCACAGTTGCACGTGTTCTCTTAAACGAAATTAAAAAACCGCCCGATGACAAAATACACGCGCAAAAATTAACAAATTGATTGGTTGGTTGATCTAGCATCCCATATACATGATGTGTTCGATAATATACCTGGTGTTCGGCCTGGCCCTCACGTCCATGTGCATCAACGTTGTACAGGTACGGAATTTTCACACCTAAAAGCAATTTTCCTTAGTTTAACACTTTGACTGCCATGTTGGTCATATATGACCGGCAACGATTTCTCCCGTGACGCCACGGTGGTCATGGGTGACCGGAGCCTTTCGACTTTTTACAATTGTAAAAAACTAAATGAAAACCCAGAGTTAGCGTATTTGAATATGACCGATGTATAGAAGATACATTGAAATAAAATGTGCCCTATCGAACGATTAAAATTTTTTATTAGAACAATAAAGAATAACAAAATGTTAGAATAAATCTTGCATCTAACGGTGCACTTTGTTAAAGCACTCCAAACATAAATGCGGCGCACCGATACAATCCGGACAATAAGTGGTCACCTTCTTGGTCTTATTTTTAGCAATTTTTCACCCAAATAGTTTGGAATTTTTTTTCTAACATTCCCTGCAAAATTTTCGTTCCAGGTACGCTCGTCCTTCTTTTTTTTGCAATTCGTGCCGTAATCTTCGTCGAACCGTTACTAAGGCGCCACGGTGGTCACCCGTGACCACCAGTAAGAGAAACGCTCCATTTGATAAAAATATTGCCTTCTAACATCGATTCGTTATTATTTTGTCATTATATGCTTTGAATAATAAAAATAATTCCGTGGCGTCCTGGGAGAAACATATGATTTCGGCGTGGCAGTCAAAGTGTTAAATCCGTTATCCGTAAGTTCTAACATTGTAACAACGAAGAAATACTCACACGAGGATACTCACGAATTGTAAACACCTGCAAACGCTTTCTCAGGAAGGTTTTAGTCTTTGCTTTCATCACCCGGTTAACAAACTAGAAAATAACAGGATTCGTTAGACTAATAATCTTCTATTTAACTAACTGACGATTCGACTAGTTAGGTGATACCTTCTAGCATTGTTATGCAAATGTTTCGTTACCATTTTATCGTCTGACGATCAACTTGTTGCACAGGTGATGCTATCAGACTCATTCAGGCAGGCAAGTCAGAAGATCGGCGCGACGATTGGCTTCGAGATCGCTGAAGATGATCGATCGGTGAATCCAGCGGTTCCTCCGCCGGTCGAGGTAGCAGAGGTCCACGCTAGCATCAAAGATTCCGACAGCAACGAGAAGATCGCGCCCAAGGCCAAGCAGGAGGACGTCGACTTATAAAAAAACTGTCTGAAAAGAAGAAAAAGCAAAAAAAAAAAGTCAAAAAATAGTCGAGTTATCCGATCGATCGCTGCGTTCGCACAACGAGCACCAATGACACGCGCGCGTTTCCGCCTTAATGACGTCTTAAAGTTCGTCTACTCGCTTAAATGGACAATGAGAAACCGATGACCATGATCCTCCAGTGACAGAAATCGAGATCGCGCAGGCGAAGCTGGGCTATAAAGTATATGTAATTCAATTCGAAATTGGTGCTTCAGTTTTTTCCCGAAGACTGTTCGCAGTCGTCTTCTCAACTTACTTGGACAGAAATGTAGATAGCGTTTCCGGTCAGCGTAGAAACGGCCAATCGACGTTCTAAGCTCCTCATGGGACGCGCAGGAATCGACTGCTAAAACATAGGATCTATCAGTCGCTATGATCCTCGCTGGCTGCACCGTAGTCGCCACAGAAAACGCACCTCGTAATCAATTCCTTCGTGTCTGGTATGAAACCACCTTTGGAGCATCCTCCGGAAGCGGAAGCACCGCGGATAATTAAAAGCGGACTCACGCGATTCACGCATCGGCTTGCGAGTCAACGCAGAATTCCAATCTGTTACACGAGTCTTCTGGCAACGGATGGTCGAAAGCGGAGCTTTAGAATTAACAGGTTCCGAGCCGTGTTGTTCACCGTGATTTCTATCCAATGAACGAGAGCTTTGTTAAGAAAGAAACGGTATATTTTGATTTTTCAAATGGGAGAGATAAAAGTGTCGAAAATTTAAGCGAAATCGCTAGTTTTCTATCATTCGTTATTCCAAGGCAATAAGATAATTCCTATGATAAATTTTTAGTGTAAACTAATGTTTTAAAGTAAATTGTACAGTCGGCGTTGAAATTTCATCGAAAATTCCGATTTTACCAGCGGCGCGGAACATGTTAATATTTTTTTGAGACTTTGGATAACTTTGAACGAAAACTCGAGAATTCCGTTCGATTTTCATTTATGCTTGCGACTTTGAATTCTTCGCTTCTGATCGAAATTCTCGGAAAAAAAAGAGATTTGAAACTCTATCGCTATGAAACTCGCATTAGCTATTGAATGTTCTACTTATCGTTATCCTTATCGAACGAATGGCATTGCACGCGACCATGTTTTAACAAAACGAAATTTTATCGTTCGTCACGATATAAACAGCTAGTTGTTACGAGCGTGACAGAAGAGAAAGGATATCCGGTTCTTTTTAGTTCGATGATAAGGGAAAAAGTAGCGGAATCCTGCAGCTGCTCTTACCACGGTTCAGAGGACAGTCACAGAAATTGCAATTTATTTGTCGTAGTCTATTGTCGACAATAAACACAATCTTATAACCTGTATATTTCAACGATTATCGCGGCGCTATTTTCTTGTTCTTTTCGTTCTTTTCGTTCATTTTATATTATATACCGTGAAGCTTTAGAACAAACACGGCTATACCGACTGAGTAGTGTCTATACTTCCAGTCTTTCAGTTCTGTTAAAACGTTCGTCCGTAAAAATATGCGTGATCTTATTGTTTAAACGATCCTCCACTTTCATTCGTCAAATGCTAACTTGAGAATATGCAGATGTATATTTTTATTCGATGTTATTAACCTGTGAGCAACGTTTTCTAATCTACAAGCATACCCAACGAGTATAAAAATCGATATTCAATGTGCAAATTTCCATATGAGAAATTATATCGAATTTTGTTTTTAAATTGTTTGAAATGTAAAAATATGATTACTCTTATTATTACTATTATAAAAGTAACTTTGAAATCGAAAGAAAAAAAAGAAACAGATCGCAAATTTTTCCCAATGATCGACTTGATCGGTAAAATAGTTACCTTAAGAACGAAGAATTTTGTCTCGATATAGTATAGATAAAATCTTTAATATGCAATAAAGTAAAATATAACGTTGAAGAATCGATTACAGAATGGTGAACGTTGTTACGAAATAAGAGAAAATAGATTTGACGATCGAACTTGAGGATCGAGATAAATTTTCGTCACGGAAAAAAGAAAAAACTTGTGCCTTTTTAAGAATGAACTGTGTTAGCTATTTACATTTTATCAGATACGATAAAAATTCCTGTAATGCAGTTAAATTATAAAAAAAAAAAAAAACAAACAAAGAAAAGAAATATATGGTGTATATTCGTTGCTACTTAAACGGCAAAAATATACTTTTTTCCTACAATTTGAAAGGAAATAAAATATGGCAGATTGCTTAGTGTCTATACAATATCTTTGCAATTTTACTACATATTATAAACTCACGTAAAAGAAGAAAGAAGGAATAAGCGATCAAATTGATTATCGGTAACAAGTACTTGTTATTATTAATATGATAATAATAATAACATCATTGTGAACTTTATTTACGAATAAATGTTTCAGATATTAGGATTCTTTTATCTTCGTCTTAATCACTTCCCTTATACATAACAAAAATAGTAGATAATGACCAATTTTTATGAAACATTCAAATAAATACTATTCTGTGAAGATACGTATAACTATAATTTTATGATTGAACTATTATTCGGAAAAAAAGATAACAATATCGTCGGACTGATAAAACTTATCAATTGATAAAAGAAACATATATTTTTTTACATAAAATTGCATTCTGTTTGTCGATAACTGAACATTATCGAAATAAATTATCGAGAAATCCTTGTACATTTTTCACCCGTTCATTTAATCCTTGATCATACTCACTTTGCAAGGTTATTCATATGAACAAAGATTAATTTAATTGAAATATATATTTTAATGGCTGATACATTTTTAATTTTTGAAATACAGAGATTCGAAAAACAATTCGATAATTGAAAGATAATTTCATTCTTTAACGGATACTTAAATATACTAATCAACTTTTGACTTCTTTTTAAATTAATAAAAGATACATATTAACGTTGGTAACATTGACTGTCAGACGATAAACGAAAATTTGCTGCATGTTCAGCAAACATCAAAATGGCCAAAGGATGACAACATACGGCTGTCAGTTGAAGGAGAAAGTTGATATTTCGAAGAGAATCAAAGGAAAATGTCTCACATTCAGTATGTGGACGAATTAGTCAAGGAATATCTGCTTTTCAGAGGTTTTAGTCAAACCTTGAAGGCTTTCGATAATGACTTAAAAGCCGAGAAAGAGAAAGGTTTTAGGGTGAGCGTGTGAGAAATTACAATAAAGGAAGTGAGAAACAAAAATACACGAAAACAATGTCTATAAATTTCATTTAGTTAAAAAAGCTACCATTAAAAAATTAAGAAACGATTTTGTGATCTGTTTTTCGTACCATAGTGTTTATATATTTTAATTTTAAACGGAATGTAGTATATTATTCAGTTTTGTATTATGCTTTTTAAATTTAATTTTAGTAAAGATTTATTATTCTTTTATTAGGTTGATAAAATCGTCGATCAATTGATGCAATACATATACAATTATGACTTAGCATCTTTAAGAGAATTATGGGGACATTTAGACACCAGGATGTTCTCCCGTTTAGAAAGTCATTTCACACCAGCTGTGAGGAAATTAGAAAATGCAGTTTTAAAAATGTATTTGGTTAATGCAGCAGTGAATAATAAACAAGATCGAATTCAAGAATTTTTTATAAAAATGACACCAGAGCTACAGGGGCATTCAGAGTGGAAAGAATGGTTTGGTAGGATGTCTCATTTTATATATCTTATTTATACGTTCTTCTTACTTTATTTTCCTTTTTTATAGCATTGCCATTTGTAAAAAATCCTGAAGACAATCCAGCATACTCTGTACATTTTAGTAGACAATGGCAGGACACTATGTTAGTGTCCCTGCACAATTTCCTTGCTACTATATTTCAAGTAGGTGAAAGGTATTTTGCATCGTGCCTCTCATATTACAAGTCTTACTGTTTTTACATTCTAGATAAAATATTAATTATAACTTTACAGTGAATAAAATATAGTATTATATTTATATATTTAATTATA
>NIJG01000167.1:256361-281173 GCA_002201625.1 Euglossa dilemma
TCAAGTCCAATTTTAAGTAGAAAGCCTGGAACAAGTATAAAAAAGGTTGTAGAACCGGAAATTACATCAACCAAAAGAACTAATACGAAAGGAAAAATAAATTCAATTAATAAATCCGAACCCGTTAGTAAAAGAAGTATTAGCTGTGATTCAAGATTAACAAGCTCTAGAAAAAGAGATTCATCTATCGATGCAGTAGCCGAACGGAAAGCGAAAGATAAAATTGATTCCACTTACATTCTTCTTAGTCAGGTTAAAAATAGTTACATACTTGTATAACAAATACTTTTATCAACATTGTTTTAACAAAAACTCATTTTTAGGAAGAGTATACAGAACATAAAACATCAATAATTCAATGTAAAAGTAATGCAAGTGGCTCATATGTTGCTACAGGAGATGCAGATGGCATTATTAAAGTATGGACTCCCATACCATCACCAAAGTAATTACATTCAATATCTACAATATTAATTTTATTAATATTAATTGTATTAATATTAATATTAGTTTTCTATTCAATAGGACTGTTACTACATTTATCTCTGCTCCTGCAAATTCAAATAAAGCTATTACTGCATTAGACTGGATTTCAAAAAACGAACGTTATTTTTTACACGGTGATAATAATGGCCTGATTCAATTACACGATACTCGAGATTGCAAGACTTTATGGGATATTCAACACGAGAATTCTCGAATCATTACTTTGTTATGCAACCCGACAGAATCTACATTCGTATGTTCCGTGTCAGATTCGAACGAAGGAAAATTATTATTGTATGATATAAAAACAAGAAAATTAGAAAGAACTTTGCCAATGGAACAAAATGTAACCGCTTTATGCTCTGCATTTAATCACAACGGGCAACTTCTTATCACCGGGCTATCCAATGGAAATATTTTAATACATGATTTGAGACGGAATGAAATTATCGATAATATAAGCTGTCACGCGAGTCCAGTTATTGATATAGAACTAATTAATGATTATACAAATATCTGTACTCAAAGTGAAGATGGAAAACTGTGTCAAAGAAGTTTAAATCATTCAGGGAAAATTTTATGGGAAACGAAAATTAAAGTAGAGAAAAATACAGTTCATGGAAAACTATTTACTTTTGACCAAAGCGGTAACTATATGCTACTCTGTACGCAAACTGGAGGAAATATATACAAAGTATTTATTTTTTACTATCTACTGATACTTAAAAGATGTAACAGTTTAGTGTTCCAATTGTCACTAAATGTAAATTTTCAGATGCCACCAGGAGCGCAAGCAAAAATTTTAGAATTAGGTGGACACAAAGGTACATTATGTTGCGACTGGTCTACTGCCAATCAATCCGGAACATGTATAACTGGTGGCGCAGAAGGGAAAGTACGTGTTTCGACGTTGCTTTCACCATGATACAGAAGCAAAATTAGTATCTGTGTGAATTCATGAAATACCATATAAGATTCATAAGATTAGCTCAAATTTGTAGATATTAAATATTTAGAATAATGGACATTAAGGAGGAATTTTATAGTCATTATGTTGCATAATGAAAGTTAAAAATATCTCATTTAAAGAACACATTCAAAATACCACAAGGTTGAAGAAAAGATCCAAATATTTTATGAAAAGTACAATGAATGCAAGCGTATCATGCGTTAGCGCAAAGTCAAATGTATTATAATCCTATCTTTAAAATGGAATCAGGGACTACCAATTATAAAATGTACAGAAACTATTATAATTGTAAAAAAAAAAAAAAAGAAATGAATACATAAAATATCTTTAAACGTCGCATTAAGTAATAGGACACGTGATTAAAAGACTTCGTAAAAAATAAAATTCTATTAATTTATGTAGCGATTATCATGTGTATACCTAATAATAGGAATTTAAGATATATCTGTAAGAGGTACAGGAACTTGTCAATAAATACTGGTCAATTTTAATATACTCCTCTATTCTTTTAACTTAATATATAAAACTTAATATTCAAACAAATATAAAACATACATTTTGTTTCTATAATTAAATTAATTCTTACCCCACTCATTAATTTTAACAGGATAAAAGTTTTAAGTGTGGTTTTCTCATGGACCAACGATTAAATGGACCTGTCATATCTAATTGAGGAGACCAATATCGTCTAATGGCTTCAACTATTTCAGCTGGTGTTATTGGTTTTGTTACAGCTACCTGCTTAATTATTTAAAAAATAGAAACAATGTAGTATGATCTCTTACTAAATTATACTTTAGAATTTGATAAAAAAGTTACATACCTTGCCATGATAATACGGTTTATAAGTACATGGATTAACATAACTAAGCCTGAGTCGATCTATAGCATCCCCATATATTTTATTTTGGTCTTGTCTTACTAAAAGTGCAAAATCTATAATTTGTGCTACTGTTTCATATGCTAAATAGCCCAAAATTGTATATGCATGTTTGGATATTATTAAATCATCTAAATAACATAATATTATTATTTATTTAACATATAATTAGAAAGTGTTATTACATATAATATATTTTAACATATAGGACTCACTTTCTGGTGCTATCCAATCACTAAATTTGTGTCGACTTTTATTTGCAAATGATACATTACGTGCTTTACTAAATTTTAAATACCTAGCTTCATCCATAGATCTTGTCATAATTTCAGCACGAATACACCTCTGTTGTTTAACTTCATCTATAGTAGAATTATCTTCAAGAAGTTCACCAGTATTATTAATTTCACTAAGGAAATTATGAAGTGGCCCTCTGATTTTTATTCCATTCATATTATCATTTTGTAAAATATCTTCAGGTAAATCACTATCTATCGTTTTGTGTATAGATAACTTAAATTCCTTTAGCTCTATAAATTACAAACGAATAAATATCCACGACGAAGAATTTATTTTTTAGTTTATAATAATCGTGTTACTTGCCTAAATATCTTAGGAGACGCTGTAATTTCACTTTGTTTTTACGTAACAAAAAAATCAAATCTTCCGCACAAATACAAATGCCTTTCTTCGAATTTCCTCGTCTCTCAGAAACTTCGCAAGCTTTCTTTATTATTGTTCTCATTTGTTGCAAAACAACCTCCTCCACGATTTTTGCGGATTCAATTAATGGTTCGCTACTATCTCCAAATCCATGCATCATTTGACGAATTTCTACAAAAGGTTATCCCAACTCAGATAACATTTAAAAATAAAAATTTCAAATATCAGGAATATATGATAGAAAATTTAAATACCGGTAATGTAATTTGCAGGTTCATTTCGAAGAAACTGCGAATCATTTGCTGGTTTAGTAAATGATGCTTCAGTCATATTTATAAGTTATTTAACTGCGTTTATTTTAATAAAATATAGATAGAATAAATATTTTACACTGTAAGCAATAAATAATAATTTATATTAATTCAGTAATGATTAGGTTATATTCCACACATGCCATGTAGTAGACTGTCATTGTAATCAACATGATCGATTTACTTTATTTTCGAATATTGTTTTATATATAATTATTGACATTAAATTCAATGAACAAAAGATAACAATTTTCTTAAGTATTTATTTACACAAAAGATATATGTTATTCCTTATGTATATAATTTAATCTTCATTTATAAGTTATTTTCCTTTCTGTAATTTACTTTTCATATTACATTTTGATTAACTAAAGAAGTAAAACTCATGCGCACATTGCGACGAAATTAATATTTATCGAATAAAAATGTTCATCATTTTAACGTACTTGAATAAGTGTTCAAAATTCGCATTTAATCTTAATTCAAAACATTTTGTAAGTAACTTTTAAATTAATCGTTAATATTATAAAACATTATAAAATTTCAACCGTACGTATTTATGTTACTTTTCAATTTATAATTATCAATTGAATTGGATATGTATTTGTAATTGTATATGACGTTTGTATTTAAAAATTTGCATTTAAAAACATGATATAATATTGAATAAACTGTTTAAAAAAAACATTATTATTCTTTTAAAATTTGGTTTAATTATAAATTAATATTTTTAATATTTATTTAAAAGTATGTTTTTAATACTATATAAGGTATTAAATTACATCAATATTGGAAATCTGGGAATATACTTTTTCTAACGAATGCTTTTTTGATATATGTAATCACATGTCATGATTTCTTACAAATAATAATTTCATGACTTCATATGTGATAAATATAATATTTTAGTAATTTAAAAACAAATATCTGTAAACAAAGAGTAATTATAAATTCTATATTGATGAATTATATTTATATAATGATATGAATCAGAATTTGGTACAAAATTAATAGTGTTTTTAACAATTTGTAAATAATGATTTATAAATTTATAAATTAAATAGAATATTTTATAAGTAGTAAATAGTTATTCTTTTAAAAATTTTTGACAACATTGGATTTTTCACTATGAAGTTATCTTATGTAGTTTATAATTATCTATACAGTGTGAAGTACATTTTAAAAAAGGGAAAAATGGCGGATAACGATGTAAATGGTGATTCTGATGAAGTGCAACAGGAGAAATCACAGAAAAAGGCAGCAAAATACGACAGTGGAGCGGCAGATTTAGAAAAAGTCACAGATTATGCAGAAGAAAAGGAAATATCCTCGTCTGATGGATTTTCTTGTGTAAGTGCTTATATTATCTTCTATTCCACGTGTTTATGATTGTCAACAACATTTATTTAGTTTTTTTTGCAATGATGCAAATTTATATTTCCTGATCTTAAAAGTAGTTTTTATTGCTTTTTATTGTATATGAATTAATATTCATAGACTTTTTTACTTAAAAATAAGTAATCATAAAACATAACCTATTACAAGTTGTATACATATAATTATTAATTATAATTATTACGTACGATTTGTTTACTGTAGGCACTAAGCATAATCGGTGATCAACGAAATAAAGAGGCTGCGGAGAAGAAAGCAAGAGAAAAGGAATTGCTAAAAGTTCCTATTAAAAAAAAAGATGTTGACCTTATTGTATGATATTTATAATAATTCTTATTAGCTTGTTTTTTAATTAGTTAATATATTCCTTATTTGGAAATTGTATTAAATTATTGAAGTGTAATAACAAAACATTGTATTTCAGATGAAAGAAATGGAAATAAATCGGAATGTGGCGGAACAAACACTCAGGGAACACAGAGGGAATGTTGTAGAAGCATTAATTACCTTAACAAATTGATTGTACAGCATCAGCTTCAAACAGGCATTCACATAAGTCTCAATTTTATTGTAAATTATATGATCTTAGGAATTGTTGTGACTTCGGGTTATTAATAATTTATTCATGTATATTACAAAATATACTTTAAGCGATTCTGTATATATATACATATATACATATATATATATTTTTTATTCATATACCTATTTATGCCATTTCTTAAGGACACAGTAATGAGAATGTATTAAAGGGTATATTAAATTTTAGAGAAAAGTAATTGAAACTGTGAATGTATATGTTATCAGGGTGTTACCTTTTGATAAGATTATAGCCTTTATATTTGCAAGAGGTACTTGATGTCTTAGCTTAAAGCAACATGTCTATCTGTTTGCAGAACATTGAACAATTTACAATCTATATTTTATGAAGTAACAATAAAATTTGAAAAGTTTCAGAAATTATAGTACAATAAACTTTCGTATTTGAATATTCATTATTTGATATAACAGTGTCTTGTTGAAATTTAAGTGATAGTGTAATATTAATATTTCCTAAGCATAATTAATTATTAATTTCAATGATTTTTCTTTCATTTTCATTATAATTATGAATATGACTACGGTGAATTACTTAAGTAATTATACAGTGTATATTGGGTCTTGTTGATGTATTCTCATCTTTTTTTTACACTTATGGTCAAGAAATATTGTCTTAAACAGAACTAAACATGTCATCATCATTTTTAAATGGTTCTCTATGGAAGAAAAATGACTCTTTGATATTATATCCTAACAAAATAAAGGGTAAGTTTAATAAAATATTATCAAAATTCATTTAAATTCATTCTATTTTTACATTTTTCCTGGGACACTTCAATTTCCATGCTGTTGAATACACCTTAATTGTAACTTTTATTGGTAAGATAATGTTTTCTCATTTACATATCTTCTGTGTATATCATAGGACTTTCTCAAATGCTATTTAATTTCTTTTATAGAAATAAAGGTGAGGGTATATTTACAACAACACAAATAATCTTTATTCCGTTGTCAATATTTGGTCTCTTGTTTGCAATGTTCATATATTGCAAAATCTGTACCAGGTATGAATTATGCCCTAAATAATATAATGATGTAATTCTAGTAAAATTTTAGAAGTATAATGTAGCTTTAAAATTTGAAGTAGTTTAAAATATTTGTTTAGCGAATAGAAATAAAATTGGTAGTTACCAGTACTGCTTTTGTATATATAATATTTATATCGTCAAGAAGGATTTTCAGGGGATCTAGTATAACATATTCAGAGTACAGAACATATCCAAATGAACACAATCGCAATATTAACTCCAGACCGGTGCATTCTGACTCAATTTATGGATCACAAATGGACAGACCACCATCTTATAATGAGGCTTGCAGTGCACCTCCTCTTTATGAATCTCCTTTTAACAGAGTATGTTCATTTTTATTTTGTTAATTAGATTGTAAATAAAATAAGTGAAATAATAGAAAAAAAATTGCATATATTCCACATATATTACTCATTACAATCATTTTTGTTATCATCTACTCATTGTCAAGTGTTGATAGATAAAAAACTAATTTTATTGTGTAATGTGTCATTTCACATTTATGTTCTGCAGGTATCTATGTTTGAAGCACCACCAGTTTATTCAGAAAATCCGACGGTATCTGATCGAGCAACGCGTGTAAATAATCAAATGTTTTTAATTACAAATTATATTTAACATAGACTTATAGTCACGTCGTTTCTAATATCTATTTGAATTTATATTAACTAAAAAAGAAAGCATAAAATAGCCAAGTAAAATTCCTATTTAATATAAGCAATAAAAATTATCTGAGTAATGGCTTTTAACGATATTTTTTTTTTAAATATATTTTTCGTTTACTAAAATATTCGAAACAAGCAATAGAAATATATTATTAAATTTGCGAGATGTCGGGGATAATGAAAATCACATAAAATTCTCATGATTATATAATGAAAATGTCATTTATTTGATGTGGTGCAATGACTTAAAGTAAATGGAAAAATGAACGTTTATATGAGCTGGGTTCGATGAACAGCAGTCATGTACTTCAAAAAGCTACCACTGCTGAACTATTCGTTACAAAAAGCTTCTTTTTTCTTCGGGTTTAAATGCAATATACAATGGAAGTGTATCAGACAGCAGCGCAGTAGTAGCTAATGCGACACGAACATGCTGATTTTCATGATGAGGTAACACTTGTCTTACTTGTACTTAGTTTATCAAATTATCCAGTCATACGCTCATGCAGATTGGTTCAAAAAGAATTGCATCTAATATTTCTCGAACTGTCGTACGGTATTAATATTTAGTTTTTCGTTTTTAGGAAAAAGACATTCAACATTACGAGTTTCATGAGATATTTTTTCGCCGCACAGTCCCAAAGATAGAACATGGGTAGTAGAATGGACGTAGACAATTTTTTCGTTTTTTTTTTTTTTTTTTTTTTTTTTTTTTTTTTTGACATCTTTAAAATCTGAGCGAGCACACACGGCCAAAATCTGTTCCTTAAATTGCTTACATATTCCGTAATTTCTTTATACTTTTTTTTCTCTTTTTTTTTTCATTTCTCCGTTTTGTCGTTTCATCTTTGTAAGCCTTAATAACCTACTACGACTGAAATAAACATCGTGTAAAAAACGGTGGAAAAACCTTCGCTAACTAAGTTTCCATAGGAGTTTCTTTTTTCCTTTTAATCTCGACAGAAATACATAACGATGTCACGACGGGCGGGTACGGACAAATGCATGTAAGTGTCGAGATCAAAAATGAGATACACATATATAATCTAATCGTATTAATTTGTCGTAATTACATTACATTTACTTAAAGCATTGCTAGTGTGTTTCAAGGAACATGAGTTTAGCACAGTCTGTAAAATAGAATAAATTATAGTTGGTTATTGTACCCTTCATTAAAAGTATGGTTCCGTTTCGGTTCAGTTCTTATAAAATACAGTAGATATGTACAGTAAAAACCTTAAAATCGAAAGGGACGCTAGATTTGGGACTGTCCGGATATAGCGACCGTTTCCTTAAAAGATAAATTCACTGGCTGCCAGGATCGTCAGAAAGTTCTAGAAAGGTTGTGATACAATTGCGGTAATTACAGTGGTCTTATCACAGAACATGTATGGCATTAAATCTTCGATATCATTACTTCTTTGTAATGGTAGGTATTTATATCTCGTATTTAAAACGTTCGGTAAAGCTAGGTCGGAGGATCAGGAAGCCAGTACGGTACTAAATGATGATTATTGTTTTGCGTATTCCGTCGGTTGCCCATAATTCAGATCATTGACCACACAATTTCGCGACTTCAATAATTAATTACACAAAAAACGATTAATATTCTCGTACTATATAATTGACTAACTTTTTTACTTTATACAGTTCCTTTTAATGCTTCTTTTTTTTTTTCCTTTGTTTGTTGTTCACTGTTTCATGAATTTCATTTTCTAGTATCGTATGTCATCGACATTGTTCTTCTGATTTCTTCATTTAATACAATTTTTGCAACATCTCTGATTAATACATGCATCTTGCGTACGAGTACGTAGACATTTCAATAATAATCAACATAAAATTTGATAAATTATGGACAACCCTAAATTTAATACAATAATAATAATAATAATAATAATAATAATAATAATAATAATAATAATAATAATAATAATAATAATAATAATAATTCGAATCTATCACTTCGTCTACTATGCAATACTCGAGAAAACAAAACAAACTGTGCCTAGCAATAAAGGGTGAGAGGGTGGGACTGAGGACTGATAGGGGGAATAGAGAAAAAGGCCGCGTAGAAGGTAGGGACATAGGGCGGTATCTGCAGACAAAAAATATACAAAAATACGGGGCACAGATTGCGTAGCATTAATAGTAATCATAGTAGTAGTCGTACATGTTGAGAGAAAGAGATCATAAAAAACACTAACTAGAATCATTTTTTCTCCGTTCTTGGAAGAATTCGACGTTTTCGTTTTTCTTTCCTTTTTTTTTTCATTTAAAACTAAAAATCACTATTAGTAATAAACATATCTAATTTTATTTTTGCCGCTCGCATACACGGCGAACAAGCGTGGGACATCTCGTTTGATTCGTTTTTTCGACAAAGGAACAAAATCTTTTTTTTAATCGTCTGGTCGACGTCTATCACAACTTCCTTCGTGCATCATTGTACTGTATGTAGCTGGAAAGTGAACTGGTAGATAGAATGCGGGTCTGATTGATTACAGTGCAATAGATTCATTTTTATCGATAGCCATATAGATAAGCACATGTATTTTCATTATCGACCGAAATAATCACATCCATAAATCGAATTATACAGTATTGCGTGACAAAGAGAACGAACGGGATCTATTAAGACCAAATGGGATATAACGATAATAAGCGTTGCGATAAATTTAAAAATATTGACATAAACATAAATTTAGGGTCCTAATCATTAATAAAACATAAAAATTGTAACCATGTAATTTATCCTACTACTATGTCAGTATATGTTGTCTAAAAATGGGAATTTCGGGGGTATCAAAAATGGAGTTACATAGAACGAAGCGCAGTACCACCTCCTTATCACTATGCCGTCTCACTAGTCAGCTTTCCAGCCATGCACAGTACTTTTCTCTTCGCGTGTGAGTGTATATGTGTGTAGCAATGTTTCAGCGAGTTTCAATCTCGCTTTGGTCCTCTGACTGCTTCTGATGTCTTTTTCATAATACATAGATGGTTCGCGCATTTCCAGCTATTCTCGTTGTACAAACGAAAGCAAATCCATTACGAGACCTTAATGATGCGCATTGACAAATCGCTGACATGGTATCGATGGATGAAAACACATGTCTCTCTCACGCACGAGAATGTAACATCAACGCACAATGCAAAGTACCAAAAATTTCGTCCAAGCAGGCTGGGACAAACGCATCGTGGTTTATTCGTTTCCAAGTTACCTTCCATCGGTGTACGCGTGCCTTTCTCTTCCTTTTCTGTGATAGGCTTTTTCAAACGTCGACGATTTCACCGAATTACAATAAAGTCTATAGCCATGTGTTAACTGCGTTTCTCGCCTCGAACTCGCTTGAACCGGCTGTATACTGTACCTTGCTTGAACGGTACACGTTATAGGTCGAAAACCATGAAGAACAGTTCTCGTCGCAGTTCCTTTTCAAGTGAACCAGAGGATGGCGCACTAGGAAACATTTATTTAGCACTACTTGTATCACTGTACACAAAAAAGTCATGAGGGATGCAGAATAGGCGGGGGCGATGTGGAGGTCGTGCCCGGAGTCAACGGTGACTGTTTTCAGCTTTGTTTCACTCGCTTTCTGGGCGGTCCGATCGGTGGAATTTGTTGGGTGGCTAACGCCCGAAACGCTTCCGCTATAAGATGCGGATGAGAGTTCACCATTGACTTAAAACCCGCTGTGTCCATCACGTCTGTCGCATGTCTGAAATACACACGAGATAAAATTATTGACATATCTTTTTTATCTGCTTTCTCTAAAAAGTGATTATAAATAGAATCTGTTTTACCGATAAACTTTACCATACGATTTATTCGATTTTCTTTTTCAAATTTTTATATTTTATCACGTTCTTCATTTGTTCATTTGATTATATACTTACGTATTAATAAAATCTATGGCTTGTGCCTTGAGTTGATCAGCGCTATGAAGATCAGCGAGAATCAGAATGTCAGCTGCGTTCTCGATTGCTAAACTCGTGCATAACGCTTCTTCGCACATAACCTTCAACCTTTCTAACGCGTATTTATCGGCCGCGGCTAACAGATCATCTGCCATCTTTTCTAAATTCGCCGCCTTCCCGGTGTATATAAATCGCAACATTTCTCGTAACACTTCATGGTCCACATCGGTAATGTCTACACGGTTTTGTTTCCTTTCTTCCATCTCGTGTTCAAACATCGCCGAAAAAACAGGACTTCGCGCTAAAACATGAATTATGACATAAAAAATTATGCATTTTTCAATAACGGAGGTAAAAAGGGTTAATGGACATTTTATAATGAACCAACAATGAGAATAAATGTAAAAATGTACGTATTTAGTTAGTAGAAAAATAGTATCATTTCAATATAAGTTTAAAGAAATTGAAAATTAATTTACCTGCGAGAATGGCTTTGTGCGCCTGAAATTCCCTCCCACATACTGTCAACGTGACGTCGCTAAATTTTTGGTTTTCAAACAGAAGCCCAAGGTCATCTGGTAATCGACATTCTGGAACTTTGAATTGTATAGTATTACTTTGTCCGGAAATATTCACGCTGTCCGCCACTACGCTGACCTGTAATATTTGACTAAATTATAGATTTTGTTCACGGGAAACATTAGAGAATCATACAAATATTGAGTATGTAACATACAAAGGTATATACCTCACAGAATATCGTGAGTTTATCATCGGGTAAGAGTCCATTAGCTTCATCCAATAAGAAATCTCTCCTAATAAACTTCTTAAAACCCCAATCTTTACCTTGGACGAACCTGTAAGCACGTTGGCTCTCTGAAAGCATAAAATTACCGCTGTTTACTATTCACGAGTGAATATGAATAATTATAAACAAGTTAAGACTATTATGTATAAGACTATTATGTATACTATTATGTTTATACGTGGAAAATTTTATGTGAATGGTGAGAAATTCTTACTTATGATGCAGATATATAAATCTGCGCGTATATAAATATTGTGGATAAAAATAATTTTCTAATATAATTCCACATTGATCATAGTTATGAGAATAGTAGAAATTTTCAAAATACTCTGCATTGCGTTCGTTTTATATGTTCAGTACTTACCCATTGCTTTGGTTTCTTCTCTTTTGGCATTAAGAATAGAAAATTTGAACTTTGCTCTGACTTCGGATTTGTTGCACGAAACGAGAAGGAGATATAGAGACAAGTAGTCTTTACTCTCCTCATCCAGACCCTTAGGATTCACTCTTAGGCACCTAAAATAAATTATCATTAATGTAAATTCATACATTTCTCAATGTTTTATACGTTACATTACTTATTTTAACTTATCACTAATAAAATCTACATTTATATTAAACATTTTGTTTATTAATAACAACGAGAATTTTGGGGATAGATTTAATAAGAAAAAAGTACTTAAAATAAAGATTTAAAGGGGACAGAAAATTAAACGATTGTATAAAATCGTTGTTTATTTAAAAGGAAAGAATTTAAACGGTAACTGGAGTTACCGTTCGGACGTATCTTATTATCTTATGTTAAACGAATATCTGTACATTAACGTAATAATGAAGGGTTACAAAAAGACGTATTAAGAAATAAAACCAATTTTGCTCGGATAATTTTCTACGACGGAATTCAAAAGCGAAATTCTTTGGACTCGTGTCGTACACATGACAAACGAGCTTAATCTTCCGGATCTTACCATTTTAATTTATCGTTGGCCCCTGCTGAGAAGGTGGACGACTTTAGCACTTCTCCCATTTCCTCCCGGCAAAAGCTGAAGTTATTTATCGTCCACATGTAGCTGAACTTAACCACCTTCACCTGTGCACATAAGACCTTCAAATGCGACACCACGTCAGAATGTGTCCCGTAGAAACTACCTTAATCTATCTATGCTAAGGGTTACGCAAAATACATCTTTTTTAAAAAGTAAAATTTCAATAATACCTCGACTCGAGAATATGAGCTGCTTTTTAATGTAACAAATCATTCTGGTACTAATAAATTAAGCTATTACCATTACATTTTCAAGAAAATAAATCACCATGTTTTAAGAACTCTCTAAATATAGAATAAAACTGTTGATCGTATATTAAACGTAAGTGTAAACGATATCGATAACCGTGCCGCCATCTGTGTTTATCGAAGAGAATTACGCGTTCAAGTTTTAGATAATACAGTTAGAGATCAATAAAGCAGTGCCTTAGTTTCCTCGTAACAACTCCTTTTCCTAATTCTCTATTCTCGTATAAATTAAGTTTCAAAATGTATTCTATAAATTACAAATGTGTCTACAGATTAAGAAAAAAACGAATCATAGAAATACCTTTCATCTTTTATCGAACTCGAGGACAACGATAATTTTTCAATCGGAATAAAAACTTCACTATCGCCGATGAAATTCTTCGAATAAAAACAATGGGTATCTTTCGAATATCACAAAGTATTAAAACGACCTTTGACCAGCGAAACGATCATTCCACGCAGTAATTACAAGCACAACACCGATTGCATTCGACAGCTGCATTGCGAGCACGCTATAAAAGTTGGAAAAATAAGAGAAAAAAAATACAAGTACTGTTTTTCGAACTGCGTGACGAGTATTCCTCTTATCGTTCGCGATTGGAGAAGACCTTCCGTTACGTCGTCTCGTTTTCAGGCTATGACAAAACTCGTGAAACACACCGATTGCACACACTATACCGCTTCTCTATAGGCGCGACTCTGTATGTATAATATGTGTGTGTGTGTGTGTGTAGAATGGTTTCCTCGTCCTCGGATATATTTGTTCGCTAGTTTCGTCGCGTGGCCCCAAGCAGAAAGAAAGAGAGAAAGAGAGACGACAGAGAAGGGAAAAAAAGCTAACAGAGGTTCTTTTTGAGAGGAACGTCGAAGGTTCCTACGACTAAATTGATCGTGGCCTTGAAGTAGCGAGCAGACGAACCGCGAGAAGTACTACAAGTACGGGAGCATGTGTTAGAGAGAAAGAGAGGGAGCCAGGGTCGAATTGAACTTATATCTCTTACGTAATTACCTTGAAAAACGCGCAGAAAAAAGGATTTAACCTTTGCCGCCGTTCGCTTCGGTGCACGTTAGTTGCTTGATGCGACTTTTTAAATCATCCATTGCCAATTTCAGGGAAATATCGAGAGAATGTAAATACACGGAGAGAAAGAAAGAGGATATATATGTTTGTCTCTGTACGCGTCCAAAGAAAAATCGATACGTCGAAAGTTGTCTCGATGTCCTTCGAGTTTTTCGTTGGTAATGTTAACGTTTAAACGTTGGTGCCTTTCAGACGGGCTATTCCGATTTCAATCTATACTTTGAGACATACTACGAGACGTAACGTCTTAGAAAGATTAAAACACGAAACCTGTAGGTTTGATACCTCGTTCTGCAGTTATGAAATAAGTTACTTAATAGAAAATTACATTCCAGGAGGGTCAAATGTTTCGATTCATTGCGAGGAATTCAGGTAGGCGTTGATTATGATGAGCAAGGAACGCGGCGTGGTGTAACAGGGAGCAGTTGCTTTGAAACATAATGCTCACGGAGTTGAAAATATGCGGCGAATCGTTCGCCGTGATTTAAATGCTGATACTCGCTTAAATCGCGAGGTTATACCGGAATAATCGGTAAAGGTAATCCTATCGATGCACGTTCAAAGTGCAAGTCTTGCTATATAAAAATAACATTACTTAACCATAAAAGTAGATTGAGAATTGTTAATCGTTCTCGATAACGCGTTGTACGATGGTTTAACACGAAATTTTCATTTTCCACAGGTTGCATAACCTTCCACGAAAACAAGACACAAATGACAAAGTGGTATCAATTGCATAACACGTACAACGGAAGAAAGGTAGCGAGCAGTACATACTCGACGATCACTCGATCGATCGGGTACCTCCTTTCCGCTCTGAAACGTGACAAGGTGTGCATCCACTTCCGTTCGATATCGATCCTCATTCGAATTAGCAACGATTTCCAGAGTCCACGTTCTATTGGATTTCTCCTAAGGATTGAAACTTATCAGATAAGAAAAAGAAATCATGGAAGATCTGTAGAAGACAAGTTACATCGAACAACTATTTCTCTCAAGGATCTCGAGTCTATAAAATATCCTCGAAAAGCAGAAAGGGGACCTCGAAATTCGTAACCTATGATCTTAATCTACCTCGAAACTGGACGGAACCACGGGGGAAGGCGTGGACGAGAGAGAGAGAGAGAGAGACAGGCGAAGAAGGCAAGAGGAAGAGGAAGAAGAAGACGCCGAGGTCGAGCCCCCACGAGTCAACGATCCCTGACGTCACGCGTGTGCACGACCTTGGCGAACGAAGCCGAGCCCGGAGCCAAATCTATTTCTCTAGTTCGTCTCCTGCTCGACGTGGCCCTTATCTCGATCCGCGTTATGGTCGCCAGGGCACGGCCGACCCTTCAATTACAGGCCCCGGAGTGGCATGAAATTTTTGTTACGAAAACGGCATTACGTAAACCGATCCACGCGTTATTCATCAACCGATCCATAGGTCATTGACGACGAGCAGCACACTCGAATGGCCGCCTCAGAGGGCGCTGTTGCTTTTCTCAAGCGAAGTAATTGCTATTCGTTTGGACACTTAGGATTTCTTTTTATCACACCGACGGAGATTGATGGTTTTCTCAATGCGATTGCACGCTCCTGTTTCTGCAACATAATTAACTTAATGGGACTGTGTGCAGCAGTACATTCTACTCTCCAGATCTACGTATTTTTCAAGATACTTTTTCGATTCAATTTTTCATACTCTATTTATAGTATGAAATATGTATAAATAGTATGATATTATAATATGAAATCTGTCGAAAAATTACAAACGAAGCTACATCTTCATTCGCAAGAGTTAACGAGAAGGAAATTTGCACGACACGCAATCGGCGATTATGATAATATCGATAACGATTAAACAAATTAAGCTGTTAAACGTGCAATTACGTACAATGCGATTTTTCTTCATTGCCTGCAGCCTAATCCCGTAGGCGATGTCTACGTTAAAACTACTCTCTGGAACATCTTCAATATGTCTCTCAGATACGACTGAAGCTGTGTAGTACGACATGTCACGAAGTCATTGTTCGATTTTCCCTTAATTCGGCGAATATCGCATCGATCGAGTTAATAATAATAACAACAGCAATTGGCTATTATTCGGACAGAAACGAAGAGAGCTAACGAGCGTTCAGAGAACGTGTAATCAATTTGAACGGGCGATTATCAGTCTCCATCGTGGAGTAATGTGGCGTGAAACATCGACTCGTTTCGAAACCTCGGGGTTTCGTTAAACGTCTCGTTTCCGTGAGGAAAACGCGAAACGACGGACTCGTGAAAGAGAAAACCATCTTTCGAAGGCTCGAGGAATCGATGCACAAAGGGAAGCGTGGGAAACGTCAGCGCAACGACCCTGGACGAAGTGAAAGTCTCTTTTCTCTCCTTCATCTTTCTTCGATCGCTTTTTTTTTCCACTCCAAACAATAAGCAATTTCTGTTGAATATGGAAATTAACGCGTTTACTGTGACCGAAAGCGTTCGATAGAAATCGTTAACTTTAAGTCAGAAAATGGATATTTAAATTTTCCATTATGTTGTATATAGAGAAATACCGTAATTAGAATTCAACCACTCGTATATACAACGAACGGTAGTCGAGCAATTATCGTACAGGATGATCCACGTACTTTTGCGCGTAAGAATGACGTAATTTTTAAAAATAGAATTCCACGTTATTTCAATGCAGAGAATGCGAACAATTCGTGGGATCCGCTATGATGTCCAAGAACACGTCGAAGACAGAGTGGCAATTTCATAAGCGTATTGTAGTAATTCGTGATAAAATAATTGCTTACAGTATAGCCTTAAAACGCATCCATTGTACGAGGGTCATCAGCGATCGATGAGGTGTAAATCGAGATTGCAAAATTCTATGTCGGTCACCGTCGTCATGGCGATGAGTATGTTAACAAAGAATACTCGATACACGGTATAACGCTAAAAACACAAAAAAACAATTTACTTTCAGAGGTTCCATCGCGGATAGAGAAGGGAACTCGAATGGTCAGCCACGAGATCGGAAGAACGCCCATTCGGGGCAGAGTCGTAAAAGGTCGAGTTTCACGAGCAGCGCAGAAGGAAGAGGCATTTTCCGAGCCGGAGTAAGACGTAACTGGTTACGAGATTACACGTACAACAAGCGTGCATTGAACCTGTGGGATAGCCAGCGAAGGTCACGCCGAAGTGAGGATCATCGAACCCAGCGCGTACCACGTGAGCTGTTTTCAGCTGTTCGCTCGTCTAGACGAGCGAAGGAATTCGTCGAGCAGGACAGCTTTGGATTTTGATCGATCGTTGGTGTATCCATGGATATATCCAAAGTAGATCGTCTCGAATATTTGTCTTCGAACGGAGGAAGGAATTTAATCACGATAGGCGTCGAGCTGATGATCGACCAAGCGAATAAGGTATTTCCGGGGTTGCTTTCTGATATGTCGTTCATCGAGAAAAACATAGAAATTACTTTACTACTTCTCTTCCTACCAGAAGTCATTAAAAAGGGAAAACGTCGATACGAACTCCATGTTCGATGATGGGTGCTGAAAAATTTATTTCAATTAAATAACACGAAAGTACCTCGACACAAAAATGGCCAGAAATTAAATTGGTTTAAGAAGAAAAAGGTGTTTCAAATTCTTTTGAGAAAAGAAAATGGAACGAATCTTGAAATAATCAATACGTTTGCCTTCAATTTACGATACGTTATGTAGTTCAAAGAAAACACTCTGTATGAAGTCGTACTTGAACCTGATAATCGATGCAACCTTCGAGTATCGAAGACACATCTTCAAAGGATCATTGATAATCTCTTGCAACGGTGAACAGATTATCTGCCTTCGTCTTCCTGTCATATTTCAGCCTTCTATTTCGAGATTTAATCAACGCTTTGATCATTGTACATACTTATCTGAGTGTTCCTTTATTTTCTACCGAACTGTTATATCGTTTTCTAAAAGAACATTTAATTCTGTTCAATTCCAACTGAAAATAAATACAACTTTTTATTAGAAAACAGGTATATGCGATACGTCTTCGAAAGCAATTACTAACCTCTTGGCGTCGCGGTTGCGGAAAAGAGGGTAATAAAAAATTCCGTAAAAAGACCAGTCCAAGAATAGCTGTCAAAGCACTATCCTCGATAAGCTTTGTTTTACAAAAGAGCTATTAGTACTTAGATCTTCCGCTTCCGTTCATGATCAGTCAAAGTGCAATTATGCAGGAAGTCGATGTTTTAAAGAAGAAACGACGGTTTACACCGCGAAGTCACACCACGATACTCGAAGGTGGTGTAGATCGATAACGTAGAGGGATTAAGGACGCTTTAACTAGCATCGCAGGTATTTCATGTCACGTGGGTCACTAGTGATACCCCACGGAAGAAATTCTCATTGAAATTCCCTTTTATTTTATCTCTCGCGTTCCGCATCTTAACAATTAACACGATCCGCGACGATAAGTTTTACGAACGCTTTTTATAGGTTAGAAATCGAGCGAGGAACGCGCGAGATTGAATCGACGGTAACAAGACGGGGAAACAAGGGTATTCGCGTATCTCGAGGCGACCGTTCGCATCGGGCAGCATTATTTTCCGAATCTAATTCCGTATCGTCCACGTAATAGTACGTGTTGGCCGTGATCCAAGCCTGCCTACACGTTTGATTGATCCCCTCGAATGCGAGTTCATGTGTATTCCTTTCGTTAACTGCGATCACGTGATCCGCACAGTGACCCTCTATGCGTTACGTCAGGTTTGCGCCGGCGACAAAGTGGAGGCGCTGCTAACGATAACATTATCGGCAGATATCGATAACATCGAAACGTTATCGACTGTGTTCGATATATCGATAGTACAGTTTAAGATATCAAACCCTCGACGTATCCATCGTCGATAATTCGATACATCTTTTAATATCGTTAAAACATCAATGGGTAAGGTTAAGAAATCGATAGATATCGACAGTTCGATATACCTAGAACATTATCGAATCTTAATAGAGAATCTTGTTACAGGGAAGAAGAAGCGAATATAAGTGTTGACCAAAAGGCAGCTGGAGAGACAGAAAAAAAAAGGAAGAAAGAACAAGAGTGGATGTTACTACCCACCGACCTCTAGAATACTGTTAATCGGGCCCGGGTACTGTTAAGCTAGGTAGGTGGGAGAAGAATATCGATATGATTCGTTCGTTTCCCCAGAACGGGGCAACGAGGAACCAGAAAAGGTGTACCGGTCGATGGCCCCTGCGAGTCGTTCAACCCGCCATGATCGTCCATAATCGTCCTTGAATCGTGCGTTTCATGAACGAGATGGGTCAAAGATCGGTGGATGGCCGATCGTTGCTGCAGAAGCATCCTCTTTCCCCCGTTACTCCAGGTAACATAACCTAATACACTGTTTATATCACTCTTACGCAATCCGATAGATGGAGAGACGCTGACTTCTCTCCCTTGGGCAATTAAGCGACGCCAGTCGGGGCGAAATTTGATTTTTCGTCAAACTCAAGGGGACACGGACGAAGCTGCGAGATGGAATCTCGGGGCTGAAGCGGAGAGACGGTAAATCGAGTTCGTTCTACGGCGTCGAAATAATTCATCAACGGTAGAGAGACTTCCAGTCTATTTCGAGATGAAATAACATTCTGCAGAGGCTCTTTAGGTGGAGCACACCGGCGGGATTCACCAGCCATCGGCTATATCGGTGCTCGTAAATTCGTTAAAACGCCCGGATGCCTCTCAAACGGAAACGGAAGACCTGCAACATTCATCATCCACGCGGTGGATTCGACGTCCCTTGTTTTTCAAGAATCGACGCCTGATCGCGGAACCAGATGCACCGTTCTTTCATCCTCGAGGACTAACGTTTAACTCTGTTCGAGTAGAAGGAACAGAGACTGCAGCTTGAAACTGGACTCGATTCCGTGGATTTTAAAATGAAGGATCACCAAGTGGAGTATCATCTGTAAGATAGCAAGGAGAAAATATTCTTAACCTCGTTCTAAGTACTTCTTAATAAGTTTCTAAACATTTGAAACATATCTGAAACTTCAATCGCTATTTCTCTGAACTTTGACGAGGACTAACGTCTAACTCTGTTCGAGTAGAAGGAACATAGACTGCAGCTTGAAACTAGACTCGATTCCGTGGATTTTAAAATGAAGGATCACCAAGTGAAGTATCATCTGTAAGATAGCCAGGAGAAAATATTCTTAACCTCGTTCTAAGTACTTCTTTATAAGTTTCTAAACATTCGAAACATATCTGAAACTTCAATCGCTATTTCTCTGAACTTCGACGAGGACTAACGTTTAACTCTGTTCGAGTAGAAGGAACATAGACTGCAGCTTGAAACTGGACTCGATTCCGTGGATTTTAAAATGAAGGATCACCAAGTGGAGTATCATCTGTAAGATAGCGAGGAGAAAATATTCTTAACCTCGTTCTAAGTACTTCTTCATAAGTTTCTAAATATTCGAAACATATCTGAAACTTCAATCGCTATTTCTCTGAACTTTGAATCTTCGTTCATGACTAATTCTACTCTCTAAAATTGCCTTCATCTATTAACTCTTCGTTTTCACACCTTCATAATACATTCCACTTTTCACCTCTTTACTAAACTCTGCTCTGAAATTCCAGGAACATTCAAGACCTCTACACCGGGATCTCGGCGATTGTCTGAGCCAAGCGGGAGGAGTTCGCCTCTCAAAACTAACCAAAACTTCATCGGCACTTTCAACAAAACCGAACTTCGCCGCCCTCTTGAATCAAGAAGAGACCCCGGACCGACCTGGCGAACAATCCTCGCAGCGATCCCTGTGTACCGGAGAAAACGTGGAAAGCAAAGGTCTGATCATGGAAGAGGATCCAGGAGGGGGCGTAGGGAACCGAGGCACAAAGTTCATCGTCTTGGCCGTTTCCGTATAGAAGAAAACAGCACGGCGGAGCGGCGTGTGGAAGGAAGACGAAGAGAGGAGGCCCGGTCGACGCCCCCAGGAGTCGTTCAACCCGGCGGTCGTCGACGATCGGCCTTGAATCACCCGTGCCCGTTTACGGGAGCGGCGTGCGCGGCTTCGAGCAGCAAGCAGACCAAGTCGAGGCTTCCGGTAGAGTCCTGGACACGGTGCTCGAGCATGCACGAGGTAAACGATCGCGGGTCTGCCCGCGAGAAAATCGAAATCCCAGAGAATCGTTGCGAAGGTTGTTTACCTAAGACGAAGAGGACGAAGAAGAAGGAAGAAGAAGGAGGACGAGAAGAGGAGGTTGGCCCTTCTCGCGATCTTATTTTCATCGCGAGACGAGGCAGCTTGGCTGGCTGGCTAGCTGGCTGGCAGCCGGTGTAATGGAACACGTGCCTCGAGATAACGATGTGGAAATGAAAGGCAACGAGTGATAATGGGCCTGGTATATGGGGTTCTCTCGTCTAGGTGACGGGTCGTTGGAAAAATCGAGTTGAATGCGTGAGGGGACTCTCTCTCTCTGGATAATTCGTGGAACTGCGAGATGGATGAATCGAGGGGATGAAAGAGGTTGTTAGGAACTGCGAGGTTTTTTGGGAACCGGAGGAGTTCGTTGGCTGCGTGCGAATGGATGTCAAGTGGGACGAGATTTGATTAAGGAATTGAATAGGCGGAAGATTGGATGCGTGAGCGATTTAGACTGCTGTAATGAGCAAAGTTGATGAACCTGGCTCGATCAAGATCGTTGGAATTCGAAGATTAGGAATCCCGGGAAAAGTTTGGCCAGCTTATAACATCGAGAAACTGAATAGCGGTTGATTCTTCTAAAAAGGAAATAATCCATGCGAAATGATAAAAGCGGGATTGGAAGAACAGAACCGCGAAGGAATCAGGTGTAATTGTAACTGGATAATTTGATGAACTGGGATCAAGAGTAATCACCGAGTATCATCACGGTTTGTGGATCAGGTTGATGATGAGGACGAGTCTGGCCTGGTGCAGGAAAGAACAAGAATATAAACAGTTATAGTTGAGGGATCTTGATAGGCTTGGAATAATAACGTGGAAAATTACTGCAGTCTGCGGATCAAAGAAACGGCCAGGCTAAGTTCGAGTAAAAAGATGGGAAATGGTACGTGTCGGGCAGAAACTGCGGTGTCGAAGAAACCTAAGATTATGAAGATGGTAAGGTTAAGAGGAATAAAAAGAACATCGACTATTTCGATGATTACGTCGCTATCTAAGAAAAGTATTAACGATCATAGGTCCTTCTTTAACACTAGGTTTACGGGACCCGTCAATTTGACGGGTGAGTTATTTTAATTATACAATGTTAACCGATTTAATCGACATATATTAAGTTTGTCAATATCGTAATTGTTTTGGAATTAAACTCATGGTCTCTGTTTTAAAGAAAATACGTGGTTTTCTTTACTCGTAAATCTGACGGATCTTGATAAAGGTAGATGTACAAAAACCGTCCGTAAATCTAGTGTTAAAGGAACTTAATAATAAAAAATAAAAGAAACAATTAAACTCGATCAAACAACCAGATTAATATACACATTTAATTCGAAAATAGGATATCCTGATCGACAAGAGAGTAACCGTTGCTCATCAATCTTCCTCGTTCTACAAACACTTCATGATCAATTAACCACCGAAATCCAGCCTTCGAGATAAGATCGAGAACGATCCCATCCGAGAATCAATTGAGGAACATATCAGATCTAGCAACCGACGCTCTCAAGAAAGATAAAATAGGATAATCGAAACTATCGAAGATCAGTTCTACTCGAAACTCTCAAAGAAAAATGCTATAAAGGAACCGATAGAAAAACATAAATCACTACACCGATCAAATAGCCAAACGAAAGGGTGCCGATAGTTTTCCATCAATCTTCCTCGACGTCGGGATATCTCGTTGGCCGATCGAAGCTCGGCTTTTAAGGGAAAATTCCGTGTCGCCAGGTTAAACAGCCGATCGTTAAACAGATAAATCACCATGCCAAATTGTCAAACGAGAGGATCCCGATCGACGACGCGAAAATAGTTGCTCATCAATCTTCCACGATCCACGAATACCTCCGCGATCGGTTTACCATCCGGCCAGGGCCGTTAAGGGAAGACCCTGAGCAGTCCGGGCTAAGGGACCAATTGGAAACGGTGCCGCAACGCTTTCTACGCTTTTATCGAGCCCATCGATCGGCCTGTTACGACAGATTCAGCGCGCGCGCGATTGCTGCACCAGGCTCCGCTGGCTGACGAGGCGAAATCGGCGCGTGCATTACGAAAGTTAACTGGAGCACGAATCGACTTTCGATTCGGTGGCAAGGGGCCCCCGCGTGCTCCCTGAAAACCGAGAGTTACTCCTTCGAATGCTGCAGTTTCACCAAAGATCCTCGGAACCTCTCCCGAGCAAGAGGATCCCGATCTTTCCTCGCGTTTCGATCTTTCCAGCTTCTGCGTTACGTAAATAACGCTTAACCCTTTGCAGTCGGTGTCCCCGTTACAGGGACATTTTTAAATCGTAAAAGTCGACTTTAGAACATTACAGAGATTTTTAATTTTCTATTCTTACGTGTTATAAGTAGTATTAAACGCAACAAATCGGTTTTAACAAATACCGTGCGCTTTGATATCTATATATTGACTTTAAATTCTTGTACAAAAAAGTAACTACGAAACTGCCCACTGCAAAGGGTTAAAGAGTCTCCTTGCCGATTCGTTCCTTATTGTCACGGGTATAGGTCTCGACAGAAATTCTATTTTGTATAATTTGTATGTCTGGAGATCCTTAGCGTGAGTGTCTTTGGTTAACTAGATTTTGCTATCTACTTTAGACCTAGATTCATAAATTATATTTACGGTCACATTGTTTATAAACATATGTCTCTGATACACCTTACTTTTAAGGTCACCTAATTTAAGTATTGCGAGAGATATTAATAAAAATCTACAAATATTAGTTAGAAGCAAGTTTTATTGACAATTTAAACGTGAAAAAGAAAATTGAAAAAATCAATCCGAGCAGTTTTCATTGGCAGGTTGTGGGTCTCGACAGAAATTTTATTTTGTATAATTTGTATGTCTGGAAATCCTTAGCGTGAGTGTCTTTGGTTAATTAGATTTTGTTAGCTACTTTAGACCTAGATTCATAAACTATATTTACGGTTACATTGTTTATAAACATATGTCTCTGATACACCTTACTTTTAAGGTCACCTAATTTAAGTATTACGGGAGATATTAAAGAAATCTACAAATATTAGTTAGAAACAACTTTTATTGACAATTTAACCTTTTTAGTGCCAGGCGGAAAAGGGGTGTTTATGCAAAGATAACCAACCGAATTTTACGATTTTACTAGGATTTGGAAAAAGGCTCATAAAAACTAAACGAAAGGCAATATTTACATAATTTAAAAAGCAGTGTATTAAGGACAAAATAGGGAATAAAACAATGTCGCTAGTTTTTCTATATTCATTGAAAATTATATAACTAACAAAGGTATAAGTGATAAAAAAGAAAAGAAAAATTGAGCTCTCTGTTTCAAAACGTAATTGCACATAGGAAAAGTTATCTTTTCATAATAACTTTATATAGACCGTTTATTGCGAAGTATATACTTTAAATTTCCAATATATTTTTTAACAAAATAAGTAATATTGCAGAAGAAACATATAAAATAGCACATGGTAGGCGCCGGACGGATTGTCTTATCAGAAACAAGTAATTTTTATAGGTAAAAGTGCTGAAACAAAATTAA
>NIJG01000167.1:281329-296198 GCA_002201625.1 Euglossa dilemma
TGAAAAAAGAATTGAAAAAATCAATCTGAGCATTCTAGGCACAAACTACAGCGATGTTCCATACACATGCTGTAAGAGTTCTTTTATGAGAGACGTGTGTTTATAAATCTAGGGTTAGACCAGCTTAGGCTAGTAGTCTTGGAACAACTACTGATCTGCAATGTATAAAACTTATTTAGGACACGATTTCTATACTAAAACTTATTTAAGATACGATTTCGATACTAAAACTTCTCTAGGACACGATTTCGATACTAAAACTTATTCAAGATACGATTTCGATACTAAAACTTATTTAAGATACGATTTCGATACTAAAACTTGTTTAGGATACGATTTCGATACTAAAACTTATTTAGAATACAATTTCGATACTAAAACTTATTTAGGATACGATTTTGATGCTAAAATTTATTTAGGATACGATTTTGATACTAAAACTTATTTAGGATACGATTTCGATACTAAAACTTATTCAGAATACGATTTCGATGCTAAAACTTATTTAAGATACTATTTCGATACTAAAACTTATTCAGGATACGATTTCGATACTAAAACTCATTTAGTATAATAGTATAATACTTGAAGTGATGAAAGAAAATAGATGTGTATAATTATCTTACATTTCACTCTGTTGCGATATCGATGGAAAAATATGAATCATTTGGTCTGAGGAAACCTGAAGAATTATGTGCAATGAAATTAAACGCTCCTCTGTAAATACATCCGTCTACAAAGGAATTTGGGGAGAACTGAAACTCATTGGAAAGTTGGCTCGTTCTACCGAAGTTTCGTTAAATCGTTAGAATTGCGGAATCGNATTTAGGATACGATTTTGATATTAAAATTTATTTAGGATATGATTTCGATGCTAAAATTTATTTAGGATACGATTTTGATACTAAAACTTATTTAGGATACGATTTCGATACTAAAACTTATTCAGAATACGATTTCGATGCTAAAACTTATTTAAGATACTATTTCGATACTAAAACTTATTCAGGATACGATTTCGATACTAAAACTCATTTAGTATAATAGTATAATACTTGAAGTGATGAAAGAAAATAGATGTGTATAATTATCTTACATTTCACTCTGTTGCGATATCGATGGAAAAATATGAATCATTTGGTCTGAGGAAACCTGAAGAATTATGTGCAATGAAATTAAACGCTCCTCTGTAAATACATCCGTCTACAAAGGAATTTGGGGAGAACTGAAACTCATTGGAAAGTTGGCTCGTTCTACCGAAGTTTCGTTAAATCGTTAGAATTGCGGAATCGGTCTGAATTACGTGGCGATAGTTATCTGGAGGGATTATCTGGAAAATGTTGTCGAAATTCATTCGACCGCTCTGTCGTATTTCAAGCGATATCGAAATCTACGAGTCTCTGTCTGTGTATATGCTTTTTCGAATCTGATAGTAGTCCGAGCGATTTCGTTAGAGGCTAATGACTTTGTTATTTGTTCCTGTTACGGGTAATTAATCGGCGATAATTAATTACGAACACTGGTGTGTTATGCAAAACAAATGAATTTATCCTCGCAGAACGTTCTGAGCTATTTTTTGTGTCCGCAGGATCTCGTGAAAGCGATCGAAGACCACCTAGATCATCTTCACAGTCTAATTCCAGCTGGCAGAAGTTTTTCTCAAAACCAGCGAACCTAATTTGCCAAGAACCGACGACGATGAACCGAATCGACGGTGTCCAGAGCTGATCATCCTCGCCCACGACCACATCCTACCACAACGAGCCCACAAGAACGGCTTTTCCCGACAGACTTTCACTCGGAAGCCCCGAAAGGCTCCGTCAAACCAGCATCCATCAGAGAAGACTCGCTTCGACCGCACTGGGCCCAGTTCCTCGCTGAGTTTCCTTCAACGAAAACCGAAAACCGTCTATCTAACAAACCACCGTGTCTAATAACTCTCCGCCTGAAGAGTCGAGGAAAATGAAGCTTCGATCTCCTTCAACCTCCACTTCTCTAAGCCCTCACACGGCCACTTCATCTCATCGTAGACTGCTCAGATAGCCATCCACGCTCGATTTCCAATGAAATTTCCAATGCTCCCTGTGTGCTAGACGTTGCGAAACGAAAACGAAGACTGGAGAGGTTCATTTTCGCGGGAAAGCTGGCGAACATTTCCACGGGCGAGTTAGAGATCGCGGCAGGGAGCAGCGGGATATCTAGTCGCAGGTCATTCACATCGCGAGGGGACGAGCAGTAAAAATAGAACGAGAGCGTCAGGAGTGCGTACTCTCACGCGCGGCCACGAGGATGATATCGACGAAGACGACGAAATTGACCCAGAAGAGCTCGGAGGACCCTTCGACGTGTCCGAGACAACTTTTGTTAGCATTCTATGTTTGGGTAACTCGATGACGGGTTGTTATACCTGTATCTTGGGTCTCATTCGAGCTTCTTGCTCAGGATCAACATCTGGTTTGGGTCTGATCAGTGCTGCCTTCTATTGTGCGAGATTTATTAGGGTGGTTTTCAGTGAAGAAAGTATTAGAATCGAGGTTGATTCTTGGGAGGTATAGCAGAGGATCAAATGTCACCTAGAGCCAATTTTTGTTAAATGGAGGATGAACTGTTTTGAAATATTTCTGATATTCAACGTTTAATTTATTTTAAGATGTAATTAGGATATAATTATTTTTGGATATATAACGTTTAATTTATTGTAGGATATTTAGGATATAATTAGGATATCATTATTTTAGGATATTCAACGTTTAATTTATGTTAGGATATTTAGGATATAATTAGGATATCATTATTTTAGGATATTCAACGTTTAATTTATTTTAGGGTATTTAGGATATAATTATTTTAGGATATTCAACGTTTAATTTATTTTAGGATATTTAGGATATAATTAGGATATCATTATTTTAGGTTATTCAACGTTTAATTTATTTTAGGATATTTAGGATATAATTAGGATATCATTATTTTAGGATATTCAACGTTTAATTTATTTTAGGATATTTAGGATATAATTAGGATATCATTATTTTAGGTTATTCAACGTTTAATTTATTTTAGGATATTTAGGATATAATTAGGATATCATTATTTTAGGATATTCAACGTTTAATTTATTTTAGGATATTTAGGATATAATTAGGATATCATTATTTTACGATATTCAACGTTTAACGTATTCTAGGATATTTAGGATATAATTATTTTAGGATATTCAATGTCTAATTTATTTTAGGATATTTAGGATATAATTAGGATATCATTATTTTACGATATTCAACGTTGTACAATTGTATGATTACTTACATGTGTAACATTATGGCTCGCAAACGGTGCTTCGAATGGAAAATGCATTTTGCGCAGTTCGACGTTCTAAATTCAATAGTGTACCTTGTACGTTTTAATATAGAATCCAATTTCCGGAAGTGGTATGTCAGCTGAAATAGGATTGGAGGTAAATGTGTTGATGAATATGTAATGCTGAAGAGAGAGAGAGAGAATCGCTGAGCATGGTTTTCTAACTTGCATGCAGAACGTTGATTTGTTTGCGTTATAAGCAAGTAAAATTCGATTCGACGGTGGAATTAGAAAAATTGTATAAGAATGAAAATTAATTCACCACTGAATGTTCAAAGATTTTCGTTACAATATGCGAATTGTAAACTGAACTTTTAATAATTAAAAAACGATAGGAATCTGAAATATTCCTCTATCCTAATAAGATCATTCTTGAAGAATTATTAAATATCAGGAGATTTGAAAATTCCTTAATTCCCTCAGAAATATTTCCATCAACTAAGAATCACATTCTTGTTCCAATTATGTAGCACAGAAAACATGGCAACAAATACTCCCTACATTAGCCCTGCTCTGGCAACTGCAACTGAAGCTCACTGTCATCGCTAACGACCAATTAAACTGCAATTAAATTGGCTTCGCTGTGTCGGTAGCCCTAACAAGACACTGCTCTCGCAACAGCCACGTTTAAATCATAAGAATCGTTAAAAAACATTACACAACTTTTCTGACGATAGCGCTTCTTAATCGATCTCGAAACCTCGAAAATTAACCTTTTGCACTCGATGATATTTTGGCTACAGAAGAGTAGAAATTTACAGATTTTCTCATATAAAACTAACGTTATTCTCTCGAGTGGTAAATAAAGAATTGTGTAATAATTATTACGTAAAATTATTAGCTCGTCGTATAAGTTCGTTCCGAACTATTATTTACATTCTTCATTTTATAAACTATATCGATTATTAACATGTTTGTCAACGAAATAGGAAGAAGACGTAGAACAAAGACGTAGAAAAAATTTTTTCTTAATATTTAAAGGTTTATTCAACGTATAATTTTAAATGGTAAAAGTAAAAACCGGCACGAATTTATGAGACGATATCTCGCCTATTGTTATATTATTCTAAATTTGATATATTAATTAATATCAGAATTTTATTTCATTTTATTTCAATAACAAAATATTTATTGCTTATGAAAATTTTATGGTGTCGCCTCTCGAGTGCAAAGGGTTAACCTTCATACGAACATAACCTATACACGTTACACCGTTTACTCTTCGAACATAATTTTCTTTCGTTACAAACGAGAATAACATCTGTATCTTATTTCTTATAATCGTAGAGATACCGAGTATCAAACTCCAAGATGATTCGGGGAAGAAGATTTGTTACGTACCTGCGTGTAACACCAATTTTCGGCCACAGGGGTGTTCACTTCCGGTGGTGGAGGGCTTGGTACACGGCTTACTGCCATACTACTGCTGCTGTGCAAGTTTGAGCTGACCCGCGACGTTTGAGGCGCACAGTCGCTCACCGCAAGTCTGAAACACAGAAATTCCTAGGTTACTTCCAGTTCTACAGTTTTGCCAAAATTACGGCGCTTTTGACTGTGATTGCAGCGACTAATTAGAGGACAACTCGGTATCAAAGCTAAAGCACCGTACACATTCGCGGTAACGCAGTTTCCGTTAAACGGTATCATTTCGGCAGACTCTCCGGTAGCTTCTCAGAGTTAACCTAAAATTTTTCGCGAGAATAAAACGAACATCTTCCGTCGAAGCATTCCATTATTAACCGATAATATACACGAAAGCCATTGATCGCGCGATGAAAGCGATGTAAAAATAAATTCGTAGACGGAACCAGCTCCCTGGGCACGGACGTATAAAATCTCAAGATTCAAAGTGCTTTTACAAGTCGTGTGCATGTGGTCCTAGCGCGTACGTACGGCAACATCAATCGATGTCGCCACTTGACGCTTTAATCTACGACCTCGATATTATCGGTTCTACCGAAGCGGCGCTGCTTTACCATCGGCAGCTTTTCCAAACTTCGTGGTTGAAAAATCTCGCGAACCGCGAACGTCGACCGACGATCCCATGACGCATTCCCGGGTAGTTTCACGAGAAGATTCGATCGGATTATTCCGGTTGGAATCGGTAGAGAGAATTCCTTTTGTTGCTGAAACGAAGATCAGTTGATCGGGACACGCGTGAACAGGTCTGTCGTTACGTTACACTCGCAGAGGGACAAGAGTCGCTCGATGCGGGGAAAAGGGGGTGTCCGAGGTAGGAGGGGTGAACGACGACGTGGTGGGAGAGGAGAAGAACAGAGTGGGGAGGATAGGTGGAAGAAAAGAAGCATGAAAGAAGAAGGGTATGCAGGGCACGCGATGGTGCTCACGTGCGCCAAGTACGGAACTACTCGAGCATCATCGAGTCGAGTACATTAGCCCCGCAGGTTCATCGGACCTGCTCCTCGCTTCTCTAGGCGAAGCGGAGGTCGCCCCGCGACTTCTCGTCTTAACCTTTTAACCCTTATCGGGCCGGTCAATCGATACGTTAACGCGATAACTGCGGGGGCGGATTGGTCAGGTTGGTTAATCGTGTCGAGCCTTCGACGACCATCGACCGCCGTTTCTCTGCTCTCCGAGTACTCGCTTCTACCCGACCAGTTCTTCTCGTTTTTACCACTATTATGCGGTATATAATTTACTGTGCGCTCTAACCTCGTTAATCGGACAGACAAACGCGCGAATGGTGGCCGAATTTGGAACGAATATTGTCACTAGACAATAGTGGGGATATAAGAAGTTACTAGACTAAAGTTTGGTTATATAGATCGTTGAAAAACAATATGCGTCTTTACGATATATTTTAAGAAGTAAAACGATAAAGGTAATAAATATTCAAAATTCTCACGATTTATATTAAACATATGGTATACTTTTATGTTCTTTCAATGTTTTAGGTTCGATATGAACTACGGTATACGTAGTAAAAGCGAAAGAAGCGTAACCTAATGAAATTCAGACGAAGGCACGGCCGCAAGGGATTAATATTCATCGATCTAATGGAAATAGATTTGTGAACCGGAAGCAAACTCCGGAAGGAAGAAATCGGTCGTCATCGATTTTAGTTATCTAGTGCGCAAGTTTAGCGCAAACGTAATATACATTGGTGTAACATTGTTACCGTTCGAATATCGTAGAGCTTCGACTATACACATCCCTCGCTGCCTACGACTCCTCTTCTTCGGTAAACTCGGACTACCGTGAACTGTCAGGCCACGAAAAGCCATTAAAGTAATTGCTAATCGTCGCCTGCGTTCACGGCGACCTATTAAACCCGATGTAAAATTACCATTCTTCGCCACTTTTCTCAACGACCATCATCGCCGTCGGTGAAACCAGCCAGCGTTCGTTTTAGCTTTTTATCGGCCAATTTCCGGCTACACACGCGTAATCACGCGAATTGCGTAACAAAGCGATCAATAAATCAGAAGCTTGTTTATTTTCCAGAATCCCAGCGATACGGGGCAATTTTATCTGATATTTCTACGAATCACCACTCGAATAGTGCCACTCGAAGCCGGTAACAGGAACATGAAGGTGAACCGACTTTTTCCTCTTCGTTTACAACGCTTTTTATCGAGCCGCGCTATCTCTAATTTGATAATTATAGCTTCTTTACGACCAGGATCTAGATGTAACAACGAGCAAGAGGAGCTGGAAAATCGTGTGTATCGTCGACGTTATGCGTTGTTTGTTAATTCAATTTAAAACGACCTACCCAGAATATCCTACAAGCGGATATTTTTATTAACAAGAAGCTCGATAGCGACACAATTAAGACAATGTCTTCAGCTTTCTAACTGTTGATGTATTTATCCATTAACTAACCAAACAGGCGATTTCCCGATACTCCTGGTAACGTATTAATTATTTATTTGCCAATTTCATTGAATTCGGTTTCTAAAAAAAGATAACAGCCGTAAATAATATATTATAAGATCGTATTCCTTTTTTTTTCTTTTAAGATACTGAATTTGCATACCCTTCGAAACTGGTAGACCGTCGAATAAAAGTGCCTGTGAATGGTCTTGGCACCGGATGGATTAATATCAGTATTTATCCCCTTCCAAAGGACGACATTTCCGCTTACGGATGCCGTTTGCGTTACATTAAGAGACGTATGGAGGTATGGAGGTGAACTACATACGGTTAAATTGTTGTTCAACAGACGGACGCACACGTTACAATGGAAAAAGTGTTTCAACCGCGCATATGGTTAACCGCGATACTAAAAAAAATAAGAGTACGGCTCTGTGATAAGTGATTCTTAACAACTTCACCACGTAGTCCCTTCGTTAAATTCATACGATTCCATGTTTTTGAGGTAAACGTGTTTAACACTAGATTTACGGACGTTTTTAAATACCTATCTTTATTGAAACCCGTCAGATTTGCGGGTAAAGATTTAAAAATTTTTATTTAAAAAATAATAAGACCATGAGTTTAATTTAAATACAACTACGATATTAACAAACTTAATATAAGTTGATTAAATCTATTAATATTTTATAATTTGAGATACTCACCCGTCAAATTGACGGGTTCCGTAAATCNTAAATTTTATAATTATCGCATTTTCGAATTTTTCAATTTTACTTCGAGTTCTTAAATTGTCACAAATTTTTCTCTGTACTTATATTTATATAATAACAGGATGATAGTAATATCGAGATATCGCGTTAATGTACGCTATAACGTTTATAAATTCGAATCATTGGATAATTGTATAGTAAGGTAAAGGTATTTAAGAAACGCGGAAGCGTTTATTGCTTCGATTTTGACGTATCGATAAGATAGCGATCTCCATTTCCGGAAGATATATACATCGAGTGCTGGGTAAACGAAAAACAGGCTCATTTTCCCCCTTTCACTTTCCAGCACACGCTCTTTGTAAGCAGCAAAAGTAGACACGAGCAGATAAGAGAAATCTCGCGATTACGTTACTTTTACCTCGCTTTAAGCATGCTGATCGAATAAAAGAAAAACGGAAAATTTTTACCAGCGCAGGTGAAAGACAATTCGAGAAAGTATCCTGCATTTCCCTTGCGCTGAAAATTGGCTACAGTCACGAAAGGATCTCTACTTTTCCGTTAATGTGGCATTAGCGTTAAATGTAACTAGCAAAAGCATTCGGGATTTATTAACGTACGCATACACCACTCGACGTTCGAAAAAATCTAGTAAAGTTACTGATCTGAAAAACTATAAAACTAGCGAAAAGTTCCTATAAATCTTAACGACGTCTAAAATAGTATCTTCCACTTTCATAAATGTCACTAGTCCGTATTCTCGCCGCGTTTTGTCTCTATAAAAGTAAAAAAATAAGATACTTGAAACTAATCCGTCTGAGAACATGAAAAGTTAACAAGCAGGATTATAAAAACGTCCATAAAAACCCCTATAAAAAGTCATGAAGCTGTAAAGCGAGCGAACCATAGGGTGACAAAGCCGAGAGGTGATAAATCACCAGCCATAATGTCCCTAGGATCAAAATTCGCTAGGATTTAGTTCGAGCCACATAAAACTAAGGGGAACAATCATAAAGCTATCGTATTACTTCTAATTTTATTGCTGTATTCATCGAGCTTCCTTGCTTCGTGCAATACGCTCCTTTTCATCACCGCATAAATTCCGTTAAATTTATTTTTACTCCAACAAGATACTCAAACGAGTATCACTGTTAATTTCCAAAGATTTATTGCATAGGGAATTTCAGAATTCTCTTTTAAACTCTATATGTTTAATTCGGTGTACGTAAAATTTAATCGTATTTCCATACAAAAGAAACGAAAAAAGAAAACACTCTCGTCGAGAAAGGAAATGTGACTACAAAGTAACCTAACCATACAAAAGCTGAAAGACAAGAACTCCGTTACAAAGTCATCTAATAAACGAGAATAAAAAAGACAAATATACTTGGAAGATATGTCTGTATGAATAAAAGCGAAAAAAAAGAGAAAAATTGGGCGCAAAGTCGCGTAAATCTCGTTTGAAAAGGCAAGCGTGATACATCCATTCGTTAAACCTCTTATCCGTCGACATGTTAACTGGCGCCTTTTGCGCGACGTCCCTCCCCTCCACCAACATTGCTCGCTCTAACTTTCACTTCCACGTTTTACTCCCACGTTGCTTTTGCGCTAGATACAGTCAGAGGCGTCGAGCGAAAGGGGAAGAGGCCGCTATTCGGGACGCAGTGTTTCGAGCGACATTTTGCCGAGAGAAAGATAAACGGTTTTATCGTGATTCCACGTTTGAAGCCAGGTGAATGTAGGGAGCGCGTGAATATGGGTGGAAGAGAACGTGAGCGCTGTTGCGCATGCTCGGAGGCCGATTTTGTGGGAAACGAGAGACCGCATCCCGGCGATACCCACGGATCGCTTTTTCCGCGCATGCGTGACGCGAGTGTAGGAAAAAGTACAACGCGAATCAAAGATCTGTGGACAGAAACTTCAACGTTTCGTTAACCCTTTGCGGTCCTATGTTGAGTGCGACATTGGGAAATTGTTTCAAGAGATTTACACTTGAAAATTACAAAATATAATAGTGTAAATATAACGGACATTCAATCGAATTTCTTTCTTCATTTATTTATTTAAGTAGCCCTATTTTTCGGTCGAAATGAATTCCAAATAACAAATTTAGAAACGTTAACCCTTTGCGGTGCTATGTTGAGTGTGACTAACAATTAGAAATTGTTTCAAGAGATTTACACTTGAAAATTACAAAATAACAATAGTGTAAATATAACTGATTTCTAATCGAATTTCTTTCTTCCTTTATTTATTTAAATAGCCCTATTTTTTAAGAAATAAATTCCAAATAATAAATTTAGGAACGTTAAGGGCTACTGGTAACAAAATTGAAATATAATTCGGATTAGGTTTACAGACGTTTTTTGTATAATTATTTCTACGAACACCAACCAGATTTAAGTAAAGGAAACCACGTATTTTCTTTAAAAAACAAAGATGGGTTTTATTTGAAAACAATCACAATATTAACGGACTTAATATAAGTTAATTAAATCTGTTAATATCAAATAATTTGAGCAATAGATCGGTCAAATTCCTGGGTTCCGTAAACCTAATGTTAAAAGCGAATTAACAAGAATATAAGAAGACAATATTCGAAACATTGGGTTTGCCTTTTTTAACAGCATTAATTTAACCCTTGAGAAGAAAATCATAAAACGTAGCTTGACTATCGCTGTAACAATCAATGGCGCCATAATGGTGCTTCAATTTGAAATCATGTTACAGAGGGTGATTCACTCACCTAATTCTATAAGCATGAATTACTCAGAAATAGCTTGTTATGTAAAAAATTGCTTCAAACCTTCGCAATTTAGCAATTCTGTCCTACATATCTAGGTTTAACAAATGTTATTAATTAAAGCTAATAATACTTTTTAAGAAATATGTTAAAATTAACATAGTTATAATTTTTAGTATCGACGACGGATTTCTACGTATTTTATAAGTGTCACCATAAAATTTTGAAGATTCATATTAATTAATATATAAAATTTAAGATAATATAACAATGTGTAAGATATCGAAATCAAATAATTTTGTGTTAATTATTTTACGATTCTTTAAAAAAAGATAAACATTAAAAAAATAATGTCAGTTTTATAGCATAAATTTTCTGTAAATCTTTACTTTTCTATAGCCAAAAAAANAATAAACGTTAAAAAAATAATGTCAATTTTATAGCAGAAAATCTATAAATCTCTACTTTTCTATAGCCAATAAAACGTCGAATGTAAAGGGTTAATACTGGACTAAATAAACATACTTATTAAATGGAAGACGTAAAGAAAAGAGGATGATAGATATGTTATAACGATATTTCAAGCGATCACAGATGTTTAATGTCGAAATGGCGATTTTGTCAATCGGGCCAACCGATTTCGAATCTGTTGAATAGCGAAGGCGTGGGCCAAGCCAAGAGAGCCTAGGGGAAAGTAGAACAGAGCTCTGACGAGCTCACCGGTGAAAACGAGGAAGTTAGGTGAAAACCGTCTATGCTAAGCCGAAACAACGCAATTAAAGCGCACACACGTCTCACGCCACGTGATAGAAAAAAATATCAATCTTTTTAGCAGAAATAGAATAAGAAAATATTTCTAAAGGTGAATAGAATTAATAAAAGTATTTTGTAATTAAAAGTAGGTTGGCCTTAGTACGTTCAATTGGAAGAAGTGAAAGCTTGTGTAGAGATTTTGTAATCTCACGGTTGAACTGGAATGCGTTTAGTATTAATATAATTTATACTTCTTTCGATATTATTTTCACATTAAGCTGATAGGCATTTAACGCGATTCGTTTATTTTATATGCTAATTCGCGATAAAGATTTTTTTTTCTCACTTGCATTCGAGTTATTCATGAACTTTTGAATCGTTAATTTAATTCCCGATTGTTTTTCGTTGTCTAAAATTAGGCACTGGAACTTATTTAATTAGCTATAAATATACTGAAAGAAACGGGCCCCTCATTTGCACAACAAAGTATCTGCATCTAATCACGTTGAAATAATGCCATTCATAATAACAAATAATTATCAACCGATACAATAGATCATAAATTAACATTTAAACTACTTTCGTGGAAGCCAAATGAATTAAACGAAAAACGATTCTTAAAAGTTAATTTTAACCAACTAAACGAAACGACCATTGTTTCATTACTCGTGTCGTATCGCTACGTTTACATAAGAAGACAAAGAAAAATTACAGCACAAAGGTGCACGCTATTTTAAACTATTTCGAATTTCCGTTCAGGAGATTTAAAAAGAAATTCAAAATTTCTTAGTGATTTTTATAAAATAACCGAATGAAAAAGTCGATGAAAGCGCTAATGCAGCGTGTTTTAATAAATCCGCGTGGTTTCTGCGACGATTGGTCATCCGAAGCCCGCGGTTTTATCTCGTTTCGAGCGCGAAGAGAAACGAGGACGATGGAAGATGCGAAACCCGAGATCGTCGACAGAAATCGGAAACCGGACGAGGTCGCTGTCGCCGGAAAAGTCGCAGAAATTCCCGGCCACGTTGCCGACGTGAAACGAGAAAAACAGAATACCCGTTGCATTGTGAATTCGCCTTGGTGTTTTCATGAAATCTACCACATAAAACGAGCCCAGAAACAGGTCGTTCAACTTTTCCTCGAAAATCTTCATTAATATTTAACCCTTTCTTAGGACTATCTTGATCTTACTGTATATTATATTACTCCATGTGTTAAATTTGAACCATCCAGTTTTGTGTTGTACAAGTATAAATTTCCAGTTTACAATTTTCCAATTTATAATTGCCCAATTATGCTTTCACTCGGTTTGAAAATTCAATTCTTCCAAGGTTCTAAAAATAATAAATTATAATGAGAAGAATGCACGTATTTCTTATTCTGTTTTTAAATAAAACGCGAGATTGTTTCTTCGTGGATTAAAAATAAGAAGTTAATCAGGAAATGAAATTTAGAAGGGAGAAAAAAAAGAGAAAATATTCAAAGGAGTTTCGGACCTAAACTCACGCAAATGGAAATTTAGCAACGGGCGTTCAAACAGCGCGGAAAACGCTCGAAGCTCGTAACGATTGAAAGTTCCTCCATCGGTAGCCACGGACGTATAAGCGGATTTCGCGTGCAGATCCGAGCCAAGGGAAGTTCTGGGCTCCTCTTCGCGCGACACGGCCAATTTAATCTCAAACTTTCCGGATACTATCTTCGCGCGTGCAGATCCGCCAAACCCGTGGATTGGGGAATTAATCCAGAGTTTTCTCGTTAAATAATTTCACGCTGAAAAATGGCCCCCGGAGTTAACGTCGGAAAAGTCACGTTTCGCATTGCGCAATCAGCACGGCGAAAACGAGGAAACGCCGTGGATGAAAATTCGCGAGAATCTTGGAAGTAGCTCGATAACTCTTGGCTCGCAGCGATGGAAGCTTGTCAAGTGATTTTTCTACCCCTAACAGCATCGAAGTTCTTTTGTTTCGCTGCTTAACCCCTTTGCGGTTGTACGTTGAGCTGGTTTCAATATTCTATTTTCGTCCTATTCTTCTCTTAGCGAGCAAAAGATTTTCCTCCGTATTAAATCTTACTTTAATAACCGTCCGAATCGTAATGGCTGTAACGAATATTTACAGTAGAATTAGAAGAAAATAAAAATTGCTACCCGTATAGATTCGGTACAATTACGATAATAAGTGTATAGTATAATAGGTATTTAGTTACAGAAGATGATTTTCTTCGTGTACATTTGATTACCTCGCGAAAATCGCTTTCAACGCTTCAGCATCATATTCCAATATTCTATTTTCGTCCCATTCTTCTTCTTTCGTCCTATTCTATTAAATCTTACTTTAATAACCATCCGAATCGCAATAATGGCTGTAACGAATATTTCCAATAAAATTAGAAGAAACCAAAAAAACTACTCTTACAGATTCGGTATAATTACGATAATAAGCGTATAAGTAATGATAGGTGTTTAGTTACAGAAGATGTTTATCTTCTAAATATTGTTTCATCGGATACACGAGGCAGGAAAAATTCGAGCTGCCCTCTGATTGGTGGAGCAAACGATCTAGGTTAGGTTAACCTATTCCAGAGCAAAGCTCCGCTCCGTGAGCCGCGATAATTCGTCCGTTCGTGCGAAGCAGCGCGAGACAGATGCCAGCCGGTCGATTTTCGCAGCACAGTCAGTAGACGAGTGGAAGAGGGGCGAAGTCAAGGCTGATGCCTGGCACAAGCTGACTGTGATAAGACAAAGGCTAACTCTCTTCAAGGGCGCGGCGACGACTCGGTCGTGCGCGCGCGAGCGTTTCGCACGCGCCAGCTTGTCGCTACGCCGGGACAGCGCGCAGAAAACTCAGCACCGATGCACAAATGCATTCACACAGAAAACCACGTGTATACAAACATAGGCACGTACGGAGTGCATCCAGGCAGAAGAGAAGAACCAGTTCGTCCGTGAAGCTGATCGTGCCGTTCTTTTCACGCGCAGGGCTCATGTCGGACGATAAAATTCGATAAAACGACCAACCGTGTGCCGCGCTTACGTGCCTTTGCATGCGTTGACATTGAGACCGCAATGAACACGTGTCGCGCCGCGACGATACCCAGGAAACGAACGATCCGCGCACCACTCCACAGGCGAAATTGCCTGATTCGTTTTACCACGTTAACAGTATGCCGTCTCGCGTGTCGATTTTAGGTTATGTTTCGTTGGTAAGATTGCTTCAGATTTTTGATAGGGTAAGACAGATCGAACGATCGACTTTCTCACTGCAACGCTTCTCAACAGGTGGCGGGGTAGTATGTCGAAGATGCACCACGTTCTGGAAGGCTCGACGAAGACAAAATAAACGCATTGATTGATGCAAACCGCCGAATAACATTGCCGAGAGTTTAACCCTTTGCAATCGAATGACGACTGTCGGTCATCGTGAAATTTTAAAGACCGATATTAATTAATATATCAAATTCAAGATAA
>NIJG01000167.1:313377-324752 GCA_002201625.1 Euglossa dilemma
GTCGAAATAAATTCCAAATAATAAATTTAGAAACGTTAAGGGCTACTGGTAACAAAATTGAAATATAATTCGAACTGCAAAGGGTTAACCGCTTTACCGGTTAAATCTGTCTAACGTTAGCTCTCGTGAGCGATGTGTTTACTTTGCCTGATGAAATAATCAATGTATATAACGTACAAGACGTCGAATCTACGGTAAATGTTTATTTACTATAACGTTAATAATATTTCGTAATTTATAACCGTACGTTGCTTTACGTAAGAGCGAAACAAATAGAAATTTTTATTTTCCATCGAAAAAAAGAAATTCCTTTTTCGATTCTTTCGACACGCGTTTCACTTTCTAATATCGTACTGTTACCTCGACACGTTACTAACGAACTGATTTTTATCGTCGGACGGAATATTAATCCTTCCCGATAAAAGCTGATAAAAAAACATTTCTACGCTCAAGAGAATATTAATTTCATAGGTTAATCTGGGAGAGTAAATAAATTTACGAGGATAAATCAACTGTCTTTCGCCAGTTACCGACTGCCGGTAGAAAAATACGCGCACATCCAAGGGTTAAATCTTCAAGAACCGCGCTAGTCAAGTATATATCCATTTGATGAAACGTTATTATCGTAATAACACGTTTAAAAGAAAACAAGCCACTTACATTAACGTAGTCTTTCCAATATGGCGGAGTCGTAGGTCGGTGTCGTTGAAGAGGATCGAAAAGAGAGGGATTATATTCGAAAATTCGTTTAAACGAGGGACTTTCACGTATGCACGGGAGCCAGATGGTTTCGGGGAAGTATTGTAGTGTAAACTTTCTATGTGGTTTTAGCGGTTTCACTGCGAGCTACTTCGATTTCAACTTTGTTACAGAGAAACCTTGGGATAATTCGAATTTTCAAATTCAAACAACCGACAATTCGAATACAAATTTCAAAATTCCAAGAAGATAAATAAAATCTTAATTTCGTAAAATTAAACAAAAAATATGTTAAACGTAAAACACCAAGAGGTTAAAGATCCTAAATTCGTCATTGAACGAGGTTAAAGAAAAGAAGAGAAAGAAAAACACGCATGAAATATTCCCGAAGCGTATATCGAAATATTTATCGAACTTTGAAGAAACACCAGGTCGAATTTTTCGAGAATTTATCAACACGGAGAAAGAAAGTCGGAAAGAAGGTGTAAAAATACACAAAGTCTCCGAATGTTAATCAACACGCGGAAAAAAAAGAAAAGAAAATGCTAAAAATAAAAAAGTTTATAAATTTCGAGAAAATCTTACTCACCAGAGCTCGTTACAGATCGTTCGGATGGGAAAACGGAAAAGTTTCGTCGTATCGATCATGAAAATCGAGTAAATCGCGAGGAAAACAACAAACCGAGGGCAATGTTGTTACAGCGATTCGTTGTAAATAGAAGTTCGCGCAAAAGTTCAGTTCCACAATGCCAAGGTTAGCAGCAGGTGAGGTCCCACACAATCATCGTGGCCGCATTCATTAAATTGTAATTATAAAGTCGAAGATCTCTTTATAGCCTCGTGATTCACCACTTTGGCCGATAGCGTTCCGCCGGGCAGGAAGTGTAATGAGTAATAGTCCCCATCGAGAAGAGAGGTCTATCGGTGAAACTCTGCTAGTGGTACGTACGCCCATTTGCCGACCCGTACGATTCCCGACCATTGTTTAATTCGCTACATTCAATTACCAGACGTTCGTTGCGCCCCGACACCAGCAGTTTTCCCCCACCGAGCCGGACGAAATATCACAATGGAGGCCTTCGACGTTGCGAGATAAACGAACGACGCTCGGGCCACAAAGAAATAAATCCTAACCGTCCACGGTTTAGAACACAAGGCGGTGTTGTGCCCACGAAGGCACGACCACGGGTCGGTAGAAAGCTTCATTGCCAGTTCTGTCACGATTCGATCGTACGCGAGCACAAGTATGTGCGGCGAAGGCTGTTTACTGCCACGCTGCGTGTTCTATCGCTGCTGATAAAAAGCTTTGACAGAGAAAGTAATATATATATACATACAAAACGGTTAACATTTACCGAAACCGTGCTGGATAATAATATTTGCCACGGACGTAAACATGATAGGTTATGTATATGTAGAATAGTTTTTCTAAGTATTAAGGCGAGATTTCATTTGGACGAAAATTGTTATTCTAACCTATAACTGACGCGTGTACGTTACAGGGGCACATGTAAACGCGCGCGTAGTGACACCGTTCGGCGATCGAAGAATTTTCAGAACACAAAGAAGGAGAGAGAAAGAGAGAGAGAGAGGGAGCGACCGGAAGATAAGGTCGCTGTTAATGTTTCTACGTTTGAATTCCATCGACTGATATTCACGGTCAAACGTTTCAGTATAAAGGCAGATTGTCGAACCGTGACGGAGCCCGCATCGTACTCGGAAGGTCGAGTTAACGTAAAAAGGTGTACTAACCTTGACGTCTTTCCTTCGCCGTGCAAGCGACTTGACCAAGAACTTTCAAACTAATAACGACTCACGGCATCGTACGCATCACCGTCGAAAGAACATACGACAGCTATGTAAATACACCGAGAGCGTATAAATCTGTTAAATCAGTTGACTATAGTTATGGTAGGGATGGGTCGTTGACCAGAGCGCACTCTATGGCAGATACCGGCATCTGCGGCCAGAATACTTCAAAACAAAGGGACACCGGTATCTCGGCCGAGAGGATTTTTCACGCGAAATATATAGCTGAACGTTTCTACGAAGTCGATTATATAAAATATCGCCGTTAATAACCGGGATAAAGCGTGTTTTAAGGTCGGCACGCCTTGGCTATATCGAATGTCGTATCGGATCAATAAAGGCACTTAATAACATTGGGAAGGAAAGAAGAAAAAAACAAATAGGTTCCGAGCAAAGACCCACCCTAAAGGCAACGAGTCGACGAGGTTCTCGAGTGTTGGTACGTACCGCGCCAGCGCCATCCTGACATGAGATAATTCAGGTCCCGTAGGTGTTGAGAGCAAGGTATCCAGATCTGGAAAGAATGCTTTATCTCCGACACTAAATCCCACTGGACACATGCGCGTATATTCCTCGTCCTCGAACACACGAGCTCGTCATAACTTCTGGCCCTGGCTTCAAGGAGCCTCTCCCCTAATTTCGTTCACTTCGATTTTCTCGAGTAAACTCGTGGCGTCCTCGCGCCTACAAACGCAGTCAGGGATTCCCTTTTCCTCCCTGTCTCTGGTATTACCACTGTCACTACCGCATTTTCACTGCCGTGCCTGTGTCGGCTACGGGAAAGAAGGCCTTCGCGACAAGTCAATCACGGCGGGGACGGTTAACGAGCAGCGACGAACCGTGAATCGACGAACGTGCGTAGAACGGCGCAGAACAACAGAGGCGTGCGAGTAGCACGGCGAGCCGACGATTAAAAAACACCAGAGGAGAGAAACGGGACGACTGATTCGGATACTCGACCTCGGCCCGCCAGCCGACCAAATTAATTCGTGTGCGCGTGATTAAGCAGCGACTAGAACGCCGAGAGCGGTTACGCCTGCTCGGAACACAGTTCGCCAGTCGCTATTCCAACTCCGAACACGGCGCTGGCTCGACTGAGCTCGGCTACTGAGCGTCCGCCAGTCCCCACCCCTTCGGCCGCGGCCTCGTACGCTTTCGTCACGCTTCGGCCATCTTCGGTCCCGCTTCGGTTATGTTCGTGCCTTTCCGCGACCTCGTGTCGTGATACAGCGATGGTTCACCGCCGGGTACCCAAGGCTCCCTCCTACAGGAAACTCCTCCTCGGGAATGCACGTTTTCTGGCATGCTGCTACGAAATTATACGAACTATCCCATCATACGTAACACATACCCTCCAAAGGTTTCTTCTCTTAGTTCACGCACGCGTCTCTTCACGTTTATTCTTCAGATATTACCATTCTCTCTCGATACGCACATAAGTATATATTATATACGGTTTTATAATAGCGTGTGTTATAATTTCGCCTAGTATTTACAAATTTTCGGAACAAGGGAACGGAGAGGACGGGATAATACGGTGGAATTATTCATGCCGCTCTCGATCCCGCGTATACCCGGGGCATTCAAATGAGTAATGAAACCCGCGGTATCGTTTACGAATTCACCGGTATACACAATATATCGCCGGGACGTGTGAAAGGTTTTTTCGAGCGTGCCGAGTGTATATCGGTGCTTTCATGTCACCGGAAATGGAGAACAAGCCTCTGTTCGTCGAATTACACGGAAAAGAGGTCACGAAAATGTTTTATGGGTGTTTAAGGTGGCTGTGGTCGGCGTCAATGGGACCGTGACGTCGTGCCGGAATCACGCACGACGGTCGTGACATTGCGAGGAGAATACCGTATTCGTGAACTAATATAACGCAGAGGTCAGCCGTGCAATTAAAAACAAACTGCGCGGGGATCGAGAAGCGGTGGGAAAACGGTTGACATTTTTTTCATCGATTCAACTCTCGTAACCGAGCGTTCTAACCTAACTTTGATGTTGTTTCGTAATCGGCAGGTTATACCTCGCGATTGGATCGTTCGATTGGTATTAACAATAGGAAAACACGGTGTTTATCGCGTCACCAATAACGTTTCATTAACGGCATATCGTGACCACGGCGGACACAACAGTTTTATGCAATCATACGCACGGATGCAAGTTTAAGGTTGCGCGGATCTCGCTGGCTGATACGCGTGCTGCTAACGTGTCCATAAATTAGTGTCACGCCTCGAATAGCTTTCTCAGAGCGTCGGCCATCTCGGGAACGGATCTTTGCTCCTGCCATTCGTTCGATACCACGTACACATAACCTTAACGCTAGGTTTACGATTTTTTTTTCTTCTATACCTATTTCTACGGACATCTGTCAGACTTTGGGTAAAGAAAATCACATATTTCCTTTAACACTAGAAAGACACAGCACGGAATCTTACAACACGGTTTCGCTCTAACACGATAAAAAAATTACGAAAACCTTTATATACCACTATACTTCTACAGCATTAGATAATATGATTTTTGTTTCATGCGTTTAAAAACTAAATTACTTTAAAATAATAACGGCAAGGAATAACGAACTATATAGTGAATTTACGTGAGAATGTATAAACAAATTATCAAACGTAATTAAGATTATATGTTTATATGGAATTAAAACAAAAATATTTGGTTTCATTAAATTTTCGGAACGCAACTCCCTTTTTGTCTATAGGCCTCATATAAATCATGGTTTCACGCAACACGGGATATTCTAGGAACCTATCTACCGTGTTATAGGAGGGTTACTTGTATATACCTATATTTCTCAAAAGCAGTGAAAATGACTGCATTGTGAAAGAATAACTAATGTGAAAAGAAATTTATTTAAAATTAGTTTTTAATATTTCAGTATATTATTTACAATTATATAACAGGTTATTAGTAAATATTAACAGTAAAAAAAATGTATTTCACTTGGAAAAAAAAATAAAGAGGAAGGCAGGGAGGTACACGGAAAGAGACGAAGCTGTGATGCTAGCATCAATATAACTTCCACGTAACCTATGAAATCAGGAAGCACATGTGCTTGTATGTACGTATACACACGGTGTGCAATCGGTCTCGAACGGGTTAAAAAACAAACGATGGGTTTAATTTGAAAACAATCGTAATATTAACACGTTGAATGTCACGGGGGCCATCGGTGACCGGCGCGTCCAAATTCATAGAAATATATATATTAGGTCGTCCCATAAGTTCGTTACGCGAATATTAACAGATTTAATTAACTTATATTAAGTCTATTAATATTGCGATTGTTTTCAAATTAATTTTAAATTTTTGTCTTTTAAAGAAAATATGTGCTTTTCTTTACCCTAAATCCGATGGTGTCCGTAGAAATAGGTATACAAAAAACCACCGTAAATCTAGTGTTAACACGTCAAACATGGTTATACACTGTAACTTATCTATCGAAGATAATATTTCATCCTTATATGTATCGCATAATAGAAAATTCATCATGGTACCACGAACAATCCCTGTAAAATTGTAACATTCAACGTGTTAAAAAATAAACGGTGGGTTTAATTTAAAAACAATCGCAATATTAACAGACTTAATATAAGTTAATCAAATCTGTTGACCCTTTGTAATTTTTTCGTTACGAAAAAATAGTAATTTGAAGGCTTCTTGCCATAAAGTCGACGATGTTTTTAACACTAGATTTACGGCACCCGTGAATTTGACGGATAAGTTGCTTCAATTATACGATATTAACAGGTTTAATTAACTTATATTAAGTCTGTTAATATTGCGATTATTTTCAAATTAAACCCATCGTTTAGTTTTTAAAGAAAATATGTGGTTTTCTTTACCCTAAATCTGACGGGTGTCCATAGAAATAGGTATACAAAAAACCCCCGTAAACCTAGTGTTAAAATGGTAAATAAGAAATCGTATAGAAATTAACACGTAGGATTATTTTACTTCGACATTCCACGCATCGTTAGGTAATTTAACGCTTTGCACTCCGCTGTCCCCTTTCAGGGGACATTAAAGTTTATTAATGATTAAAGGATAATAACTTATTTTAGCAGAACTTTTCGAGAAATGCGCGTTTCCCTGAAGTTTTCTCTGGAAATGGCAGAAGAAATCGAGTAAAGATATAGAAAAATTACTAAGATATATAAAAAAGAACACGACCATCCACGTCTTCGGCGAACATTGTTCGGAGTGCAAAGTGTTAAAATTTGATATATTAATTAATTAATCGATCTTTAGAATGCGATTACACGGCAACTTAGACTCACCTATCGAGTGTAAAGGGTTATCGTATAATTGAAGCAACCTAAATTGGATTAAACCATAAATCTAGTGTTAAATCGTCGAATTACAGAGGAACGAGGGTACGATGGAAAAACGTAGGTAAAGAACGATTCCTATATAACGGAAACGTAATAAGTTTAACCCTTTGACTGCCACGCCGGAATCATATGTTTTACCCAGGACGCCACGGAATTATTTTTATTATTCAAAGCATATAATGGCAAAATAATAACGAATCGATGTTAGAAGGCAATATTTTTATCAAATGGAGCGTTTCTCTTACTGGTGGTCACGGGTGACCACCGTGGCGCCTTAGTAACGGTTCGACGAAGATTACGGCACGAATTGCAAAAAAAAAGAAGGACGAGCGTACCTGGAACGAAAATTTTGCAGGGAATGTTAGAAAAAAAATTCCAAACTATTTGGGTGAAAAATTGCTAAAAATAAGACCAAGAAGGTGACCACTTATTGTCCGGATTGTATCGGTGCGCCGCATTTATGTTTGGAGTGCTTTAACAAAGTGCACCGTTAGATGCAAGATTTATTCTAACATTTTGTTATTCTTTATTGTTCTAATAAAAAATTTTAATCGTTCGATAGGGCACATTTTATTTCAATGTATCTTCTATACATCGGTCATATTCAAATACGCTAACTCTCGATTTTCATTTAGTTTTTTACAATTGTAAAAAGTCGAAAGGCTCCGGTCATCCATGACCACCGTGGTGTCACGGGAGAAACCATTGCCGGTCATATGTGACCACCATGGCAGTCAAAATGTTAACGCGTGTTTTTTTTTCCCCAGTAAGAAATTTTGGGATCTCGATTTCGAGCTAGAGAAAAGAAAGAGAGGTCAGCGTTAATAAGGACGGCCCCGGGGCGCAGGGTCCCCTTGACCCCCTTAAAAAAACGTCCCTGAGTCTCATTCGCCCCAGAGCACGCGAGGAGTGTCATGTAAACTCTATTATGCTTTTCATTCTTTTTCCTTTTTCCTTTCCACGCCGACGCTTCCTCGCCGTCTGGCGTAACATGTCGTGACTACCTGTGGTTCCTTGTCTACAGGGAATCATAGCGAAAAGTGAACCACCATGGCAACCAGGCCCCCTAAACATGTGTGAGTGTGTGTTTGTGAAACGTCGATGAAGTCTGCAGATATTCGGGCGCCCCCGCAATAATTACACGCTGCTTTATCATCTTATCGAGAGATAAATATTTTGTTTTGTTTATCTTATTGGATCGTTGTAAAACGTCCGTTTTATCGCGTGATTTATATACATTAACGTCGGTATTAATTATGTTGCAGGTAAGATGGGAGGAGTTGGACGGGATTTTTGTTTTATTTTTAAAGTGACAGAAAGGAGAGGCAAGAATATTACGAGACTCGCAAATAAGGCACGAGCGTGTGTTCGATCGGTAAATTTTACGGATTACTCGTTTCTCGACAACGATTTCGACATAGTTGGTAAAAGTATACGCCGAGTTCGGTAGGAAAATGAAAAGGTGGAAGGAATTAACCCTTTGAGGATGAAAAAAGAAGCTAACGATTAGTTCGGGGTATGATAAACGATTGAAAATAAGAAATCGAGGGGAATTTTACGAATTAAAAAATATTTAGAACATTGATATCAATGGTAATATTATTTCTCGTTATATTCCAAGCTTTCTAGATTTTCATCTTTCATAGATTTCTTAGATCTTTCTTAAATTTCTTAGATTTTTCTTAGATTCTGTAATATATATTTTATTATTTTATTATATTATATTTTTATTTAATTGACGCAGAATTCTCGGGAGAATTCGAGGAAGATTCGAGGGAAATTGGAAGAATTTATNCAGTTTTCATTCTAGAAAATCAAAAGATTTCCACGTATATTGTAACACTCGTTCACAAAGGGTTAATTGTCGCAGAATTCTCGGTAGAATTCTCAGGAAGTCGGAAGAATTTATCTGTACCGCCGGGGAAATACTCGGTTGAAATTTCTCCGAAGAATCCTCATGAAACTCGAGTTCCCAAAGGACCCTCGGAGTTCCCGGACGGCCTGCTAGGATCGACGCTAAATACAAGCGATACGTCTGCTTCGAGAAATCGTGAGTGCTGGCAGCTGTCGTCGTAAAAGAGATACTTTCTTGTCCCGTGAGTGCCGTCTGTTCCTTTCGAACCAATTGCGTCTCATGACCAGTTCGAACCGACGAAAGCAGCCTCTTCTTTCATTCCCTTTAATCGTTATTTACTCTCGGTGAATAATTCCAAAGGGAATTCTAACACGGCCGATCCTTTTCAAGATAATCTCTGACACGTGCAAGAAAAAACATAATATCTCTACGCATATTCACCTGATTATCAACGAAATTTCGTAACAATCGAACCTTAAGCACGTCGTAATGCATTTGTCACAGAATCACCAACGACGTGGTATTAGCTTGGTGCATATGAAATGTCGGATTTTTTAACATACGAACGTTTGTCTTCCCGTTTTCGTTATACTTTTGGTTTTGGCATAACCTCGTTTATAGTCGTACTGTCCATTGCCAGAGTCACGTTTCAACAAAGGAGATTTTCTCGAAAGTGTTCCCTTTTGTTATTTCATTTGAATTTTCTACCGATACGAATCTAAACGATATTCGTATAATTTTTTTGTACGAGTATAAACTTGGTAATAATGCTGCAAAAGCTGCACGCAACATAAACCAAGCGTTTGGGGAGAATACAGTTAATGATCGAAAAGTGCAGCGTTGGTTTGAAAAATTTAGGTCCGGTGATTTTTCGCTACAAAATGATCCGCGTGGGAGACCCAAAACGTCTGTGAAAAATGATGATCCGAAGGCATTGGTGGAAGCGGATCCAACTGTATCCACGAGGGAACAGGCTACCAGGATGAAAATTGACCATACAACAATATTGCGACATCTTTCTGAAATTGGCAAGGTGAAGAAAATGGATAAGTGGGTACCGCACGAACTAACTGAGCGAAATAAGCTGGATCGGTTGAACGTATGCTCATCGTTACTATCCCGATTTCATCGAGAGCCATTGAAATATGAAGTTTTGCAGCACCCAGCCTATTCACCGGATCTCTCGCCAACCGACTTTCATTTTTTTAAACATTTAGAACTGTTTTTACGAGCTAAACAGTATGAAAATGAAGACAGTTTGAAAAATTCGATATCAGAGTTTATCGATTCTAAAGATCAGAATTTTCTTAAGACAGGCATCTATGCTTTAAAGTCTCGTTGGGAAAAGTGTATCGAATCGAATGCAGCATATTTTGATCGAATAAACAGCTTTAGAAAAAAGATACGCAGTTTTATATATTCGATTAAAAATCCGACATTTTATATGCACCAACCTTATACGTATATCGTCGTGCGATTGTTACAGAAACAAAAACAACGTGCGTGGCACGTCAGGTGAGATTATTTCTCTATGTTCCCTTCAAAAAACTATAAAAGGTCTAAGGTCGACAATAAATTAGTTTAGAAAATATAAATCTTTCTCAAATTTCTCCGAGGCATCGAACATTGTGTCACGTTTCTCAGCGAGTTACACTGGACCGTTCTGATGAGCTTTTTTACTAACGCAAGTGGTTAAGCACAGGAATCCGAATTTGAACTTTTGAACTTCGAGGACTGGAATATACCACTTTACGTCTCGCCTCGCGATATTCTCTAATTATAGTTCTCAGACGTGCTATACCGGGACGAGGAGTATCGAAAATAACGTAATCGGTGTCGAGTTATTTCTAATTTTCTCAGTTCAAGTTACGATTAAACTTCGAACTAAGAATGTTCGTAGATATGGCGAAGATTAAATTTCGAAAAGTCGGACGCGGTTTAAAGGAGCCGAAGGAAGAGGAAATTTTCGGACCGATTTTTCGAAGCGTTTCGCGGAGAGAAAAGGTACTTGATACAGGTCACTTAACTTTCTCATGGCAACGCTGGCACGAGCCTGTTGCTTGAACTGAATTAATTCGCAGTTACGTCAGTACGGTGGCGACCGAGTGATCGTTGCTCTCCGCTTCCAAATGCGTTTATTCGGCCGATTTCTATTAGACTGATTCTGTAAGCCCATGGGCGACGTGTTCCACGCGAGTCTCAGGGCTATATTGGTCTTCCATTATGGATATATCGTTAAGCGTTATCGCCTCGAAGAATGGTGCAAAAAGAAATACTTTTACCATTGGTGTTATATATAATTATATAAAAGTTTTATAACTTTTATAATTATATAATATATATAACACTTGAAGAAAAGTATTATTTAAGTATTTTAAGTGATTATTATTATTTAAGTATATCATACTTTTAGCAATGGTAAAAGAAGGAATACTTTTACCATTCTTCTTCCTCTTTTTAGCAAGTTCTTTTTTAGCAAAGTGTATAAAAGTATTATAATTATATAATATATGTAACACTTGAAGAAAAGTATTATTTAAGTATTTTAAGTATTTATTATTATTTAAGTATATCATACTTTTAGCGATGGTAAAAGAAGGAATACTTTTACCATTCTTCTTCCTCTTTTTAGCAAGTTCTTTTTTAGCAAAGTGTATAAA